>VXAD01000867.1:0-95077 GCA_013399195.1 Dicrurus megarhynchus | reverse complement strand
ACCCACAAGCCCAGGTGAAAAAGAGTGGCCAGTTGGACCCCTCCCCACTGTGGCCAGGTCTTTTGTCTCTCCTAAACACCCAGCAATTTGTTGTCCCGGCAACATATATGGGGAAAATTCCTCAAGAAACAAAGGGAAACAGAAGGGGAACTCCTAAAACCCCAACAGATTGTAGTTGGTAAGTGATCTCCCTATTCTTAACTTGACCCATTGGCTTTTCATTGTATTTTCTTCCCCTGTCCTGCTGATGGGGGAGTGCTAGAGTGGCTTGATGGGCACCTGGCACCCATCGAAGGTCAACCCATAACACTCTTTCACAATCTTTATTCTCCAAAGGTGGACACCATTTCACAAACTCCAGTTACATTTTTACTTTCAACTTGAAAATAGATAGCTATGCTGTAAGGATACCAAATCTCAAAACTGCAAGGAAGAGGAAGGACTCTACAATCAGATTGAGCTGTTGACATATGGCTCTTCATGTGGGAACAAATGTAGGAGACAGTAAGATCCCTGGAGCAATGCCCATATTTAATATTCAGTGAGAATTTATTTTAACTTTTCAAATCATACTGAAGGATCTTTGATGTGAGATATACAAATTTAAGGGTTGCTTTTGAAAACATAACCATTTATTTGGTGTAAAGCTATATTTTCTATACTGATAAATGTTTTCAGATGCTGATAATGACATCTGATGCATAAGGGAATTTACTAATTACTACAGGGATAAGAAAAAATTATTTTTCTTTCAAACACAGGACTATCTAAATAGATATATAGATGATATAGATATGAAAAAAAATAGTTCAGTAATTTGTCTTCCCAGGCAGTTTTAATAATCACCTGGTGATTTAAAAACCCAAAAAGAAACCCCCCAAAACTATAAATCAATTCAATTAATGAGAAATAAATAAAACATTTGTATAAAATTATTGTATCTGACAATGTGTCTGCATACTTTGTAATTGAATTGTAACAGTTCACTGGGAGAAAATCCCCAAATCTCAACTTAAAATATTTACATGATGGCAGTAGTCCTGTTATACAGCGAAATAATGGTAGAGAAGAGCATTCTGTCCAATAAAACAATTCATTACAAATGGGGCTGCAAGTACTAAAACTAGTCCGGATTTTTTTTTTTTTTTTTTAATTGGAACAGGATTTTTAATAAATGATCCAGAGGACGGTTCAACAGGTGAAAGTATTTGGTAAACTGGACCTATGAGGACGTAGTCTAATCTACATTACAGTGATACAAGTGAAAAAAATCTGATTTCAATTCACTGGTTTGATGTTCTTTGTTTTACATTTTTTTAGAAAAATAGCAAAAAGAATAATTCTTAAACTATCTACCAGCTGGCATCCTTTTAAAAAAAGCAATTTGGCAAAATTTGTTTGTAACAACTGTATTAATAGGATTAGAATCACTGGTTAGGAAAGTAGTTTGCAATGAATAATACAGCCAGACTTCCATCTTAGTATTCTTTTTACATAGCATGCAAAACTGAGAGTATTAGGTACTGGTAAGAAATAATAATGTACCAGGCAAAGGGAAATTACAGACAAAAATACCAACTATTCTCGATATCATTAAGAGTAATTTTCAGAAAATGACTTGAAGTGGAATAATGTAGTAAACAAGTACAAATACTATTTTAATTCTAAAATAATTAGTTCTTCTGTATAGTCTCCATTCTGTATATTCAAGTAGCTAAAATGGCTTAACCAGACATTTCTTTCAACTTTTTGCTTATTTAATAAAATGGCCATATTTCTTTTCTTTGATATTAAAGGTAGGAAAAATATTTCTGTAATCTGCATGGAAAAATGAGACATTATATGTATGGTCTATAGTACCAAGAGATAGCATACTAAAGAAACATATTTCATAGGTATGTACATTTTAAATTTAATGTGCATTTTTAATCTTTTAATTTGAGATACAGAGTTTGGTCTTCAGAATACATCGGTTCAACACAATGGAGGAAGAACTAAGGAAAGGGAATCTGCAGTTCTTGACACTGTGACTTAGCTTTAACAAAAAAAACAGTTGTACTCTGTCGGCAATTTGAATCATGGACCCAGACCAGCAGGAAATCTGAATCGTTTATTCAAAGGAATGAGCTGGTTTTATACACTTTTCCAAGGCACAGTATTTCCTTATGTGGCGTGACTTATCCCATGTTGCCACATCAGCAACACGCTTTCTCAATGTCCTTTTATGGGGTGATCACTCGCTCTTCAACCGTCCGTCAGCTCCCGGCAGACTCCTCTACATAGGGGTCTGCCCTGTGACACCTCCCCCGGCCAGGATCCGGTGGAGACAAGCTTCTCTGTGCTGCCATGTGCTCCTTTGTGCTGCCAGGTGCCTCTGCAGGCAGGTTTTACAGCTCACAACCCAATTCTATCTTATTTCTCCCCATAGTACTCCCTCCTTAAACAAGAGATGCCATGCTTTTTGTAAAGCATGTTTCTCATTTATTCTCCTCATTTTGGGGAAGTGTAAGTACTGTCACCCAGACTAATTATTCCGTTTGAACCTCTGTGTCAATTTTCCTATCCAGCTTCTCTAAATGTATATATACATAATGTAAACATATCTGGTATTTGTTTTTCCTTGAGAGTAGGTAAAAAAGCAGTCTCTACAGTACAGGATTTGATAAAACTAACATAAATGGGCATCATTAGGGATCAGATTTTATGTCCTTTACCCCATCCCTTGAAAAATGCAAGTTAAGCCTGTTTAATTTTTCAGACTTTTAATTTAATTGGACTTCTGTTGTAAACTTTGCACCTATTTTGATAATGTCACCTTCCTCATTTCATTCCTGACTCACCACTTTCTGTCACATTCAACAAATAGCTTCTCTCCTCTCTCAAGGTCCTTCAACACGTCTCTTAACCTCATAAGCTTATACTGTTTAAACACATTGACCTTTAAGATGTCACTTTGTGCCCCCAGTCCCATCCTTCCCTCGGGCAGCCAACAGGATTTCCCTTGCTAAGACAGAAATCACATTTTCTGTGCTATGCAATATGGCAGTGCTGTATCAGCACTGTTAGAACTGGTGGTGGCAGTGGTAATAGTGGTAAGTAGCAGTTGTAGCCATCTTATATCCTGGTAAATACTAATGTCCTAACTGTAGCCTTTGGCCCTCAATCATGACATTCAAAGCATACTGTGAATCCCAAAGTCCTGTAGGGTTTCAGGATGAAAAAATCCTGTCAAACCCAAATGAAAGAAACAAACCCCAGTAATGATAAGTTATCTTAATCCTACATTTGCTAAGAAAACATAAAAGGGAGCCCTTTGAATAAAATATGTAGTGGTATTTCTTCAGTATAGAGCAATAAACTTAAACCAGGACAAAAATACATCTAAATTTTAAAATAATCCATGTCCTCTTTCCTCAAATGATGTAATTATAGGTCTTATACACCATGAGTATATAGCATGTTTTTCTTTGTCTTCAGAATTTTTTAAAATTAAAATGTTATGTGTTATACTTATAATTAATATTACTGTAAAGACCTCAGGTGTTAGACATTGTACTGTCTTATCTTCATGATAAAATTGTTCACACTCAGTAGTGACTGATTAAAAATATAGAGTACATAAAAAGAAGGAAATAAGAGAAATCAAGCAATGAATATTCCACATGTGAAACTGTTTGGCTGTAATTATCAAGCTTGATCTCAGACACATTGCTGAACGTTAACTTCCCACTCACTGGCCTGTGGAATGAGACGTTTATGCAAGCCTGACATCAGTTCACTAGCCAGAAGAATTCAATGCACTTTTAATACCTGTACTTAAGCAGGTTTGATTACTTTAAGCATATATCTCAGATGCTTCCATAAAAATAAAATGCACATTGGGAAGGTAAAAATAGATCTCTTATATCCCAAAACACAAAATAAAATCAAAACTGGTGAAAACCTATTTTTAACAATTTTGTCCTGCTGTCATAGACAAAAAGAGCATAGATCAAGCAATGGAAACAAAAGACAGCAATGTAATTTTTCACATTGATATATTTCAGAGTGAAAAACCAAAAATATTCTGGAATTCAAGTCTTTTAAATTGCTTTTAGTACTTTATAATATGAACGATATTTCTCATTGCATTTCCCTGTTATTTTGTGCACTTTAATTGAATTTTCTTGGAAAAAAAGTTACTTACAAAATGCTATTTTGGGGCATTTTAAAGATATACAGAAACATCATTATATATTTTAAAGCTCTTGAATTCAAAGTGTGAAAATCGTGTAATGATATGTGCAGTCATTGCAGATTTTTATATTATGCTGTGAAGAACAGGGCTGTAAAAAGTTTCAACTTATAAAGTTATGATAAGAAAATATATATGCTTGCTGTTTATCTGCTGTTGTTTCCTAACCTTAATGGTGGCTGACTTGATTTGACATCCAAGTGTGTGTCTGTGCATTTTGGCAGTGTGCATGTAAAACAGCTGTTCTGTAAAGTTATATAAAAACAAGAGTGTCGCCATTCAAGAAGTAAAATTGCTGTGCAGGAAAACCAGACACTTATTTATACAATTTGAACTGAAGATCACAGCTTTCTAAATATATATCTATTCTGTTACATAGTCTTTCCAAGGCTGCTTCATCTAAATTTTCGTGGCCAATGATAAGTCAACCTAAAAAAGTTTAAAGTTTTTTAGGCTTTACAGAAAAATTGAGGGAAAAAGATCTGATGGAAATAAACACTCTACATCGGACTGTCAGTCTGTGGCTTCTCCTCTTCTTAGGAATGACACACAAAAGTCTTCAATTATTTTTGTGTAAATTTTCATAGCAGAATAGACCAATTTCCTGATCTGATTTTAAATCAGGATTCATCACAAGCAGGGAAAACTTTTTTATTAATCTCTGACTCTGTCTCTCAATTTTAGGATTTTATTTCCTAAAAATAATGTTGGTATTTTTCAGACACGATTGTATTTGACACTCCTTATTCTTGGGGCTTCCCATGGCTTTATTTTTCCAAATTTCATCCTTCTGTGACATGAAGTAGTGGTATTTCTAATTTCTGAAGGAAAGGCAGTTAAACTGAGTATTTAGTATTTTGCATTTTTTGTGAACTAAAAAGGCACTGGTGACCACATCCTAACTACTTTGTAAGCCAGTAACAAATTGATTGCAAGTTGAAACTGTTTTCTTCCCTAATGTTTATCTTAATTTTGGATCTGTAAATATGGTTTCTGGAAATGTGTATCTGGAAATGTGCTGAACCATCCTGTGCAGCTGAAATTTAGAAAAATACAACCTCTGTATTAAAAACAGTTAATTAATGAAAAATTTAAAATATATGTTTAAGGATAAATAAAGATAATTCATTTTCCATTTATTAAGGGAATACATTTACTCTCCTTACCTGTTCAGACAATGTTATTTTTGTATCATTTTCTGACAAAATTAGCTTAAATTTTAGAATAATTTTGTGTTGAACCATATGATGTGTGCAGAAAACTGAATGCTGAGTTTTTCATTATTGACTGATTTTCTAACTACACTAGATAAGACATTATTACGTTTTCTGTAAGTTCTCATAGTGCACTGTAGAAGTTTTCAGCTTCCCTTTACCTCAGTGACTTATAGTCTTCAAAAGAAAATGAATGATATGACGTTCATATAAACACATCTGCAGCCTGATCTCTAAACATGTAATTTATCTTTACAGATGTAGTAAAATGATTAAGCATCTAAACCATCCAACTGGAAGACCAAGTAAATGCAATAATTTTGTACACAGCTTATGAAACAGTATTTCTTGTCTTCTGCTAAAGAGAAATCCAGGAGAAAAAAAACCCAAAAATCAATTGAAAATATGAAGAAATTTCAAACTTCAAAGGTATTTATCATAGTATCTGAGAGAAGGAAAGGCCCTCAGCTTCATGGCAGAGAAAAAGGATCAAACACTTTAAGAAGTCAAGGGTTATTTCACTGGGATTGACTTTATTCTGGAACGTATTTACTTAAGTCAGCTTTCTATTAACATAATTCAGTTCTCAAAACATTTTTCCCCCTCATATTTATCATTTCCTATTTCAATGGAAAGCTGGGTACAAGAAGTTAGTACTAGATTTTGAGGTATTTGTTTTAGTCATTTTCTGATGTAAGTATTGCACGAGCCTTACACAGACCAAAAATCTATGGCTGCAGCTGGGTTGAACAACTGCAACCCAGGGATGTGTATACTGTTCATGCTGTTTATCAATGTCCAAACCATGCCTCAATTGAATCCTTTTGTTCACTGCAAGCCCCATTTTCCATGCTCCCAAGTTCAGCTTGACACAGTACCTGCCTTACCCCTGTTCTGTTTCTACCATACCTTTAGGAATTTTCCAAATTCCCACTTCTAGACTTTGACACAACTAAATGAAAGAGTTATTTCTATTCTTCACAGTCCTCTTATTCCATAGGGTATGAGCCCTTTGTAGTTTTCTTTTTTTTTTGTCTTCCTTGTCTTCAATTTGTCTACATATATACCTTTAAAAAAATTAACTGCAATTCAATTCTGCCAAGTATTACGGTTCAGAGTTTTGTGTTTGACTGTTTACTTCTCGTAAATTCTGATTTAAGAGTGGGTTCAACTGCTAATGCATAAAGATTGGAGTGAGTTCAGAAGGTTTTAAGCTCAACAAGCTTTCAGTTTCTTGGATGGTAGGTTGTGTTCGTCACTGAAATTCTGTGTCTAATATTTTGTATTCAGTGTGTTTTCATCATAATAAATAGTGGGTGGATATTTACTGAGAACCTATACAGAATTCTAAGGGCAAAAGGTACCTGTTTTCAGAAGGAAAACCCAAAAAATTGCAAACTATGTCACTGCTTTCAAGGTAACAGTCTTTTAACGATGTGTTTGTGAACACTAATGGATCTTTTAAAACTGAATAAATTATTTCAGTGCTAAAAGTGGCTCACAGAAGAATGAGCATATTAAAAAATTACAAACCTTCATTAGAAGAAGTGTGTCCTTTGACAGGTAATTGTTCTTTAGTGGTTGAAGTAAATTGCTATGAGCCACCATGTTTTTAAGAAAAGCCCAAATATTTTACTTAAGTTTGAAAAGTTTAGAATTACATCAGCTGTATTAAAGAAAAAAATCTTGACTGACAGTGCTCAAACATATGCTATGTAATTGATATTAAAGTTTTAAAGACTTTTTAAAGGTACCTGATCCAGATTTGTTCATGATATGAATTCTTAGAATTTCTATTTAGCTGTAAAGTGGTAAAGAGTGTTTGATCTAACAAGTCTTTGAAAATTAAATTTTACACAGCATCTCTTTTTCTCTTTTGCTCATCTTTAAGCACAATTCTTGCACAAGACCTGGACTACGCTATAACATCCTCAGTAATAATTTAATTGCATGGTGCTGGGAAGAGGCTGCATATGATTATGGCTTCATCACTTGCATAAAGTATACCATCTTGTATTTATTACGATCTTATTTAGTATTATTATAAATGATTTAATATCCATCTCTCCAACAAAGAACCAGACTGCATTCAGTGGTACAATAATTGTTTTTGTCACGTGTGTTTGTTTACTTATCATTGGGGTAGCTTTCCCAGACCTTAGTATAATATATTGAAAATTCAATTCTGCTGTGGCAGTAAGGACCACAGAAGTTGCAATAGAGGCACTTTTGTGTACAATCCATTTTAAGACCCCTATACTGTAGCTATGTAGTTTTCTTAAAATCTCTATGATTAAATATATCACTGTTAAGATATTCACTGTGAATATCTTGAAACAATAACAAATGCTAGTTTGGAAATTTATATTTTGAAGATTCAAAAATATGTTTTAAACATACTTTCAATTCATTCTTTCTATGTAGTGCATAAGAAAGAAACCACATGCACTAATTCTTTGAATTACCTGAAACAAGAAGATTGGATCAAATTTTAGTTGGTTGGTTAGTTGGGTTTTGTGCCAATGTATAATAAAATATATACACCAGAAATACAGACTGGAGAATTGGGCTTGTGGGAACATTATGAAGTTCAAAAAAGGAGAATTGCAAAGTTCAGCACCTGGGGAAGAACCCCAGGTACCTGTATATGCTGGAGGCTCACAGCTGAAAAGGCTTGAAGAACCTTGGGATGCTGGTGGGCACAAAGTTGAACATGAGCCACCAATGTGCCATTTGGTCAAAGGCAGCTAATTGTACCCTTGACTGCATTAGGAAGAGCATTGTCAACACACCAATGGAGGTGATCCCTCCCCTTCACTTAGCACTCATTAGGCCAAACCTGAAATGTTGTGTACCTGAATCCTCAGTAAAAGAAAGACACAGGAGGCAGTCTAGTGAAGGACCATGAAGATTATTAACAGTCTGGAGCATGTCTCCTATGAAGGCTGAGACAGCTTGGACTATTCATCCTGGAAATAAAAAGGCCCGGAAAGGATCCCATCATTGTATACAAATATTTGGAAGGAGGGCAAAAATCGCTTCCAGGCTCTTTCAGTGGTTCCCAGTGACTGGATCAGAGGCAATCGACACAAAGTAGAATGACATAACGACTAATGCATGGACTCAGACTGGCAGCGAATCCGAGATGTTTATTCAAAGAAACAAACTGGTTTCATACACTTCTTCAAGATCCAGTATTTCCTTATATGGTATTTTTCACTAAGTGACCTATCACACATTGCCATGTCCTTAACACACTTTCTTAATGTCCTTCTATGGGGGTGATCACACACTGCCCAACCCTCAGGCAGCTTCTGTCAGGCTCCTCTCTGCAGGGCTCTGCCGTGTGGCATTTCCTCCCCCCAGGGTCAAGGGGAGACAAGCTTCTCTCTGCTGCCGTGGCGTTCCACAGGTGCATCCCACAGCCCATAGCTCAATTCCATCCTATCTCTCCCCACAGCAGAATACAGTACATTACTTCTGAACATCAGAAGACACTTTTCCACTGTGGGGGGTAGCCAAGAACAGGCACAGGTTGGCCAGGAAGGTTGTGGAATTTCCATCCTTGAAGATATTCAAGAGCCATCTGAACATGGTCCTGTTTAAACTATTCTAGGTGAACCTGCTTGAACAGGGGGATGGAACAAGACTCCATCCAGAGGTTCCTTCCAAACTCAACCATTCTGTGATTCTGAAAATATAATTAAATGCTATACAGGCAGTAATTTTACAGTTCACTACTAAGTGACATATAACAGCATTTTACTAATCATTATAACAACCTCCTACATGATACCTCGTTTCATTTATTGTTTGGGAAAATATAATCTACTGATTCTACATACACACATGCCTTTCAGAGAGTCCTATGGAGTTTTCCAGAACTTCTAAACTACAGTGTGGACTGTAATTTGGTTTTTCAATTTTGACTTTTTTCTATCAGCTAAGACTTGATACCTTTATGCTCTGACTTCTTGTGTTTAGAAGAGCTGCCTTCTGTTTTCTGATGTTGCAATGTTAATCAGCAAGAGGGGATTGTTTTAGATAAGGGGAGAAATATTTTTTCTTAGGAGATTTCTTCAAAGAAGAAAGAAAACCTCTAAAATTGTACGAAACTATAAGTGTTACTACCTGGCTTTTTTTAAAGTATAAGTAAAGTTATTAGATTTTGGTTCTGGGTATTTAGCTTTGAAATTTGTTTCTGTGTTGCTTTTAGTTCTTGGTCAGACTGTTAATGAAGATGGGCATTCTTGCCTCATGATTTATACAGGTTAGCATTCATATATTTCCTTATACTACTAGTAATATTTAATAACAAAACAGCTTATTAATTTGCATCACTAGCACTTTTTGGATGTTGAAAATGTAAATGATTTCCCAAAGAATTAATTCCATTAATATCCTTCTGGGTTTTTTCCAGTTAAAAAAGTTTTCCGTATAGGTCATGAATACACACATAGAAAGTATTTCTTGATAAGAAAAATACGGGTTTGGTGAAAACTTTCTAATTCTGAAAGGCAAAAGTATTATTTTCTTTATCTTGCTTGCTAGACTTTATTTCTTCTGTTCGACTTGCTAACTTATTCTTCCTGTGCAGTACTTCTCTGAGCAAAACTGCATCCAAGAATTTGTAGTACCTCAACTTACTAGAGAAAAAAAAATATTTTTTTTGAACACAATTGCTAAAGAAATGGTTCACTATGGTCTTGCACAATGGATCAACCTGTCAAATTCTGAAATTTTTGTAATAATAATAAAACCAAAAAGACTAAATACTTCAACCACTTATTGTTCTGTTTGAAGAAGTCTCAGTTGCTCAGATTCACCTATTTCTTTCTGGTTGTTACAGCCTATGTATCTATGGCATGCATGAATAAAGACAGCCTTATAGCAAACTTTTGCTCTAACTTTTCTTATTTTAGTGTGTTATTGTGATAATGGTAAAAGTATAATGTATATTAAAAAGTAAGATTTTGCATTGTGTTTCACATTCAACTCAGCAAAGGTAACATCAGTCCCAAAGACTTCTGAGAATCCAGGGCAGGCTGGAAAGTAGCTTGAAGCCCACTGTACGCTGATGGTTTAAATGCCTACAGCCAGTGCTGAAATGTAGGATCTGAGTCACCTACCATCAATAAATAAAAATATTTTTTTGTAGTTAGTTGACAGTTTAGCACAGTCTAACCGGATTGCTAGAAAAATGCTGTAAATTTCAGATACTAGTATTGCTCTGAGAGGATGCCTACAGATGGTAAATCACATGTACTCTTCCAGCAATGTCACTATACCTTCTTGGGGCTCACTGCAAATGTAAGTGGAATATGATAAGATGGTAATAAAGCTTCTCATAGTGTGCCCAGCATGTCTATAGTTGCTCGTATGCACCATTATGATTGTTATAGAGATTTTTGACAGTAGGTTCTCACCTCCACCAGATAGATTTATTGGCACAGATCAATTATGTTACCTGGTACTTCAAGCTAGGTGCCTCAAAAGAGGGACCCAGAACAAGGAAATCCCTCTGCAATTATACTCTTACAATCTAAACTCCCCGTCCCTCATGCAACAGTCTGAACCGATAGCAATACTAGGATCTGGGGTCTACTCACTCTTCATTGGTTTGCTCTTTCATTACCAAGGGGTCATCACAGGGTCATCTTCTCTTAGGTTGCTTTCAGTGGGGGTTTCCATCAGTTCTGTAGTACATGTTATAATAGGGTTGTTACAGTTTATGCACCACAGTCTATGAGCTGCTCAATCTAGCTATTATTTTTTAAGGAATATTTAAGCTACAGCTTAGTCTATTCTAACTATTATTAGATTGTTACTGCAGGTTTCACTATGATCCCTCTGACTTAAACATAGCCATATAGCTCAAATAAAGTTCAACTTGCTGCCTAACATGTCTAGCTACTTATGTCAAGCAAGCACTTAGCTATTTTCAAGTAATATACCATTTTCCATAATGATCCTGTCAAATTACGTCATAATCTCAAGAAGCACAGACTTCCATCTACAAATATCGTATAAGAGGTAATTTGGAAACAAAGAGCTGAGACTGTATTCAACATGTAGTGCCCACTTAGTTTCCCTACGTCCACCTAAATCTCTCAATACACTAAACAACAAACAATATAACAAAGGTAGGCAGAAAAATATTTTTTCCCCCATCACTTGAATGCAGGAAAGGGCTATTTCTTATACTGTAAAATCTTATTGATAATACTTTGCAACTTATCTAATCTTGGACCTTCTCTGAATAGATTAAATATTGAAGACTAGTTGCACAAAAATCAGCTTTTTCTTAAGGTAGAAATAACAGTTCCATCACTTCCAAAGTGACAGATTTTTGTAGGAACAAATATATTTTTATTACTTTTATGATGATAGATATTTCTTAACCACTGCTGAGCTAGAGAAAGGGACAGTATCCTCAGATGTTAACACTCCATGTAAAATACGGAAGCACTTCTAGCTTATCAAGATAAAAATAAGCTGAAATTACTCGTATAATGTATGTGAATAAAATTACTCCTAATCAAAATGAACTGCCCACATGAAAAGCCCAAATCAACAATACAAAAAATGGAACTAAAAATAATTATGACAGCTATCCTTTTTCTCTATAAAGCATAAATATTTAGTACAGTAAACAGCTAAACGTGAACATGCCGTCACAATGACACAGTTTGAATCTAACTTTCCTCTCCAGTCAATCTGAATTTTATCACTGGGAGTTTAGAGGAAATTATGCTGCACTCCGCAAAAACTTTTATCTGAAACTCTTCCATTTTCCCATATTCTAAAGAAATGTTTCATGTTAGCAAGGCTTAAACATTTCATTTTGCATTTTGAAATGTGTCTTCTGCTTCTTTGCTTTTAGTGTTACAATTATTAATACCAATATTGAAATTAATCCTTAATCACAGAATCATTTAGGTGGGAAAAGACCTCTCAGATCATTGAGCCCAACCTTTGACCAATCATCATCTTGTCAGCTAGACCATGGCACTAAGTGCCACGTCAAGTTGTTTCTTGAACACTGCCTGGGATGATGGCTCTACCTCCCTGGGCAGCCTGTTTTAATATTTAACAACCCTTTCCATGAAGAAATTCTTCCTGATGTCCAATCTAAACTTCCCTAAATTGTAAAACAAGACCTAGAGTATTTGGAGTTGCCAATTTTTTTCAGGAGGAAATTGTCTTGTCGTGTTCTTGTAGTTTGAATTGTGTCGAGTAGCATGTGGTGTATTCTGTTTCTGTTCAATATAAACAAACCTCCTCTCTCTAAATTTTATTTCTATTTGTTAAACTAAAGCATTATTTCTTCAGATCTAGTATAGAATCCTTCAACCTTGTCCTCAGTTAAACCCAGTAGTAAAAGTTATACTAACTCTGACAAACTAAGCATTGCACCGTAAGAGCTATGTAGTACTTCATGATATTGTGCATGGATATAATAACCTTCATCAATGCACAAGTTCTATAAATAAATATATATATTTATATTTATGTATGTATTCTATTTGTATTATACACATACATATATTTTAATTTTATGGATACACACACACAAATAAGAAATTTCTGAAACAAAATAAAATTAGACAAATAGAAAAACTCTGGATGTTTTAAGGACTCCAATATATTATGAAGAGAATAAAAAAAAGAAAAAGACAAAGTCCTATAATCCTAACCCAGATTGAAGATTAAAATGAAACAGAGAAGGGAAAAACAAGGAAACAAACAAAAAAAAGACTAGTTAAAAAAATAGACTCCCCTTGAAACTGGGATTTCTACAGTTTCACGCCTAGGCAAAATGAAATGAAGTACTGGTTTGAAAATGTCCATGCCAGAATTCTCCAGTGAGAGCCTTTTTATTCTGACAGAGGGAGAATGCAACTGAGCAAGACCCCCAAGGCAGTGAGCGGCAGGTCCAGCACTCAGGCTCCCTGCCTTTGTGCCAAGCCAGAGGCCTGAGTGCCAGCACAGGGCTTCCCTCCAGCTTCCTTTGCTCAAAGTGGGTTATGGTTGTATGGCTCCCTGCCTTGTAGGCTTATGTTCATTTTGTTTTTTTCTCTGCAAGCAGAGAATGAAAGTGACAAGACCATTCCAGGAGGGCAGCCAAGAAGATGTCAGTGTATTTTTCCTAGCTGGGCATAAAAGTGATGGTAATGATATGATGATTTTTCGTCCCTGAAAATTTCCCATGCACGCTTTGTTCATAAAGAGGCATTTTCTGTTTTAAAAACATGTCAGTGCAAAAAAAAGAGTAAATTAAAGATTTCGAAGCAGAGAGACAGGCAGTTGTTCGCTACATGAATTAAATATTAAAGAAATTACTGCAAGTCTTTGTGTTTTGAAGAACTCAGGCCTCACGTTGATGGGCTTTGTTGTTTGGGTTTTTTTAAGAGGAAATAATTGCCATATTTGCAGTCCCCATTATAGCAGGCAACTAAATTGCATGGTGAAGACATACTTAAAAAATAAATATACATTGTTATCACAGACATCCTGGACTGCATTTTCATAATATGTTCAGCACTCCAGTTTTTTCCTGCAAACAGCCTTTTACATTGGCCAAGCCATCTCACATGGTAGGGATCATTGCTTTGCAGCTTTAGCCCTTTGGGCCACTTTGAGTTCTCTAGACAGAAATTTCCTGTAAGAAGGGAAGCAAAACTGATTTGCTGTTTTTCAGACTTACATAAAACCAATGCTAAAACAGGCTGAAAATGGGTTTTAGTGTTTGTTAGGAGACAAAAGTCTAAGCAACATACCAGTTATTTCTTTCATCTTCGTTTCCTTTGCCGTTTAACTAAGTTCAGAAATGTCTTTTCTTATGCTTTTTTTAACTTAGACTGGTGGCAATTTTTCACAGTCTTTTTCATTGCATAACTATATTTGAAGCACACCTCAGCTAGCTCTCTCAAGGCCATTTCAAGCAATAAAAAAGATATATACTGGTATTTTGGAAAGAATTGCATATAGTTTCAGTATTCTTTAATGTCAGTTTTATTTTCCTTAATCATAACTCCATGTAAATTTTTAATTTTCTCTTGCCAATTACCAGTGTGCTGAAACTGGAAATGACAATTATAGGACTGAGCAATTTGTCTCCATTCCATACGTTCTCTATATCCTCAGTGCATTTAGCTCTTCTATTATGTACTACCTATTGACTTATTTAACAGTGTTTATTTATGCCTTTGTAACATATTTCCTTGAATTTCTGTTCTGTGTTCTGATTAGTGTTAACACAATATTTTGTAGAAATATATTTTTATTGATTCGCTATCTTTTCTTTTCAAAGACAGATGTTTTGCCTTTGAAGGCCTTTTGTTCAGTGTCTCTTATAATGTCTCTTTCCTATGCACTTTCCTATTTATCCATATTTTGTAAAAGAATGCCCCTTTGCTAGAATACACAGTGAAATTTACTAAAAAAATATATTTTAATCACATTTCCATGTATTAATATACATTCCAGGACATAAAACATTGTGGTATACATACCGATTAATGAAGTTTAGAATAATCACTTACTCATTTTCATAAACCTTCCAGTCTTCTTCAGATCTACTTTATTTTCTGGAGAGAATGGCACTGGTGTATTCACATGCATTACCTTACCATTGCTATAATATTACAAAATAATGCAGTAATAATGGCCATGGATTCCATTTTGGCAGGCAATGAGATGAGTCAGATAAATATCACAGTGGCCCATCAAAGGAGAGGGGTGGTCTTATAGTAATCAACTTTTAGGAAGACATAATAAAAATAAAGTAGGACAGTTGCATTGAAATGTTTCAATTCATTGTTTCAGGCTAGCGCATTTTCAGGGGTAAAAATTCACAAAATACTCAAACCACATACAAAGGCTAAAATCTAATTTCTGCTTTGAATCAGATGGAATAGGTATTGGAATATGGTAATCAGCCATAATCTCCATACTGTAGAATTTATCTTCCATTTAGCTGTTTATAGAGAAAAGAAGATATGCCAAAGAAGAATTTGACATTTTAAAAGAGGCTGATGCTATAATTTGATGAGCAAGAAGCTTGCCTGCTATGTGGGATGGAGTCTGTGGGAGCCTAATCTGTCATAAACAAGCAGATTGGTTACTCCCACACCCAAGTTAAATGTTCTAGCCAGTGGGTTATTGTCTGGGCATTGGGTAGGCTGAGAATATCTATCATAACCTTCTCACAAGTACATTCTCCAAAAGAGTCATTTTGATTCTACATCAGAAAAGTAATAAAATATTTTGAAACTACATGCTTTTTCTTTTATTTTATGAAACTGAAAAATATTTTTCTGATCAGGACTAGAAAATAATACAATTCTCACATTCTTTCCTCAGTTTGTCAGTCGTGGAATAGAGTGAAAAATAATCTAGGTTACTAAAGTTTATTTCAGGAAAAAACACCAAGAAATAGAAGTAGAAATAAAAAATCCAACCAAACAACTAATCAAAAAACCAACCAACTGGTTCTGCTGGCCCTGCTTCCATCTGCAGGCAATGGGAAAAAAAAATCTTCATTGAGTGGGCATTTATTTATAATTAAGTGCATCTATCTAAATATAGAGAGGTGCATTTCTATAAAGTATATCTAGAGAAACAATCCACAAACAGGAATTTCTGTAAACTATGTCTGGGAATTCCTTGAAATCAGTAAAGAATTTTGTTTGAAGTTTATTCCACATGGAACATATTTAGATATAGTAAAAATGGATGTCATGAAAACCTCTAGCTGTTCCTAGTTAAATCAAATGATTGGTTTAGTTTAACACTAATAGTAATCATATCACCATCTGTGAGTTTTGATCATCGAAATTAGATAGTATTATACTTTAGTCAGATAGAATTCTGTCTATATTAACAAACAGTGTGACACAATATCATAGAATGAAATAGTTATTTCTGAGAACACATTGGCACTATATTTTTGAACATTTTAACTTCAGTTTAGCTGTAGTCTTCTCCTGTGGACTGAATGACCATAAACAGTTGGAACATGTTAGAGGATGTTCAAGGCATTTTTCAGTCTAGTGTCATTCAAAAAAGAAACCAGTTTACACACTCAACAAGAGCAGCTTTGTGAACCAAAACACAGGCTGTGAGGACTGCTGGGAGATTAACTCCAAAAATGTACCCAACTTTCACAAAGGACAATCATAGATGGACTCAAGATAAGCAAAGAAGAATGATATTGCTTATTTCCTAAGTTAAAAGTCTCCTCATACCTAGAGAAATTTTGTATTTAGTGAAGATACAGGACAAATTTGTTGCTGAGATAAGCAGCTTAAGGATTTATCCCCAGTTTCAGGAATTCCTGAACTCTTTAGAGAAGGAAAATCCACCAGTATCTGCTGAGAGGAACACTCACATAGCAAAAATGACGCCATGCAGAAATGGGATTTTTCTTCCCCCTTCCCTCAGTTGGAGCAGGATTTAAAACTAAAATAGAAATGCTATGAAAAGGCTGTTTTTGAAGCGAATCTCTCCATAATTCCCATTTACCATGTACCGGTTCACATTGCAGACCAGTTTCAGAATTTGAGAGAGGAATCTTCTCAGATGAAATTGTAATGAAAGTGTCTGAGACCAAACCACTGAAGAATTACAGTTATCAGTACTTAGCTGTTACGTATTTTGTCATAAGAAGATGATAAATGGTAAACTGATAAAGCTCTTCCTCTACCCAGGGCTGAAGCAAAAGAAGTTAAAGGAAAGCCAAGGCCCCAAGACCACCCTAATAAACTTTAAAAGTGAGTGACTAATGGAGATACTCAGCAGCTAAAAAACAAACCAAACCAAATCAAACCAAACCAAAAACAAACAATACTTTATTTGATGGATATTTTTCAACAACACCTAAAATTTTGTCTAAAAAAAAGAAAAAGCATTAATAACAGTGAGAAAAATACTGCTGAGCTTTTTAAAAACTCATTTCACCTGTCATGTTGTTTTGTGACGCCAGTTGTAAGTGGGCATTCATCTGTATCACCCAATAGACTTCCCTTTTTTTCTTTCTCATTCCACACATCTCTTTGGCACATGATAAATTTACTTGTCTGTCCTTATTCAAACATATCTTGGAGATGTATTTTGTCTTTGAGCCTTTAAAAAAAGCCTCAAAAAGATCAAATTCTCTAGCCTACAAAACATATGAATATAATGATACTTGCATTATGTATTCTGTCCCTAATGTACCCTTAAGCTTTTGTTATTGTAGAATCTGAGGATGTTGTTCAAAACTGGAATATATTAAACTTTAAAATACCTTTGCTAGATAGGTATTATCTGTATTAAGCAGAAAGTTGTGGTACAATCTTAAATAGGTTTCTGTGACATGATTCTATTATAGAACACATGATTCTATCATAGAACATACTCCAAATCAAGAAAGTATAGGGAACACCATAAATGTTTACTTCATGTTCTGTGTGTTCTATTGAAGTCTAATAATTCCTGAAAACCCACCTTTCTTTAACAGATTTAGACCTTTTTTACTGATAGATGTAGATAGCTAGATAATTATACTGGGAAATATACTATACACTCCTTCAGATATGTTTCATATTCTGAAGCATAGTCATAATATGTGATATTATTCCTACACTGTCCTGGGTGTTAGCAGCCTTTGTTTGTATTTGCTTGGAGGATGTAAAGGTGGTTTTGTGATAGATCCACTTAATCAATTTCCTTCTTGTGGAAGTGATCTGTTTAAACTGTAGCTCTGAGGTGGAGTTGAGTTTGTCAGTATTTGGAACAGTAAGAGAAGTCAACGAACATAAATTGAAAAAAAAAAAAAAAAAGAGTTTCAGACTGGATGTAGGGAACACCTCTGTCACCATGTAGACAATCCAGCTGTGGTACCAGTTACCCAGAAACTTTGTGCAGTCTCTGTCCTTCATGTTGTTGATGACCCAAAAGGTTAAAGCCCTGAGCAACCTGGTCTGAAGCATGACAGCTTTGAGCAGGAGGATGAATTCAAGATGTCCTGAGGTTAGTTCAAACCTGAATTATTCCGTGATTCAAGGTTTTTGCATTGTTTTAAAGTAACATAGTCGAAATTAGATAGTATATCTATCGTTTAAATTAAAGCACAACACAGAAGTCTTGTATGGAAGTAAAGGTACTAAGATTTCTTAAGAAACATAGAACTGCTCAGAAAGCTAGATCTGTTGTGGTAAAGCCTGTGACGTGGGATGCTGCCAATGCAGTTTTGATAAAGGAACATGAGAACAAATGAAATCCAGTGGCAAACCATCATTAAAAATTTGAATTATTTTCTAGACAACAGTGAAAAAGGAATGATGATGAGGCTCCCAAAGAGATGTCCAGCTATGCAGTCTTATTGGCTATGAGACCTGTTTTGTTCTTATATCTTAACATATCAGGAAGAAAGAAATAAGCAACTACTTAGGAGAAAAGATTTCCCTGTTCTGACTAGTGAAAATAAGAGGAAGATAGAGATATTTTGAGGCAAATTAGAATACACAGAGAAGAAAGCATCAAAATCTATCACCTTGCTTATCAAATTCATAGGAAAAGTTGAAGATAAGACTTAGAAGGAACCCAATGACCTCCTAGTTCAAAAGATTTTTATAAAAAAGCAATGACTTTTTCTTTTTTTTAATGCATATTCTAATGAAAATTACTAAAAAAATTGCAGCACATTGGAGATGCTAAAAGAATTCAGCTTAATCAGCTGGAATCATTGTTACTCGTACAGTATTGAAGTGAACTGCGAAATATATGTCCAAATATGGTGGCATTTTAATATCAACATTAAATAGAAAAAATGTTGAAAATCACAGTATGAAAAGTGAAAACTGAATTAAAGTAAAAGGGAGGAATAAAACCAGCTGTCTGCAATGAATGTGGTAAAGACATTGACTGAAGAAATTAGCTCTTCATAGCACTTAAGACCTTAAAAAGACTGACTGAGGGATGGAGGGACAAAAAAAACAGAGAAAAAGTTGTTTGATAGCCTTATCATCAAGAAGCAACACCAGGAATGAAAACAAAAAATGAAAACCTCGACTCTCTGTGAAGACAAATATTTTCAAATCCAACTTAGACATAGTTCTGCTTAGTTACAGTAGGCATCAGGTTAGTGACAAAGAAATTACACATCAGGAGGCATTGTGTGCCATCGTATTCATATTTTGAAGTGGATTAGTTATTCATCCCTCTTGCAGGGATTTGATTTCTCATTTCCTCTGAGAACCTGCTACTCCACATGGTAAGGGTATTTACACAGTGAATGGGTGAGCAGCAGCAGCTATCAATTGATGACAAACACTTGTTAAGGTATAGAACAAGAAAAAATGGCCTGATTTTCAACAACTAAAACATACATATTCAAATATAATGAGTAAGACCCTTTTCGAAAAAATTGAAAAAGTTATATTCTACATAGCAAAAAAAAGTTTTTATCTTCTCGCTGATGGCTTTTACAACTTAGTGAGCATCTGGAACTGCTGACATATATTATACATCTTTGCAGCATAGGGATGGACTGATGTACAGCCTTATAAATCTGAATTTTGTAAATTATGATGAATATTATTTGTGTTAACAAATTACATTTGTGCAATCCTAAATATTGGATTCACATAAGTACTTTGAATTTTTGCAAGTTTGTGTTTGTGTGTTAACCTTTTGGGACTTATTAAAGCTCTTCATTAAATACAGGCTATGAGTCTGCCCAGTAGAATACAGGTGATGCCATCTGTGCTATGCAGATGTCAAGGAAAGGACTCTGCTTTGTGGGAAACTGTCCAACCTAGGAAAAATCTCCATCCTTGGAAGTTGAGAGCAAGTTGACGGAAAGAAATCCTGTATTCCCCTTTCACAGACTATTCTTTGTTTTCCCTCTGAAGCTTATGAAACAGGATCCTTTTGTTGACAAAGTTTGCTCTAGGTATAGGTATTTTACTGAATGACTGGTGATGAAACTGCTAAGGAATAAAGTTAGAAAATCATCCAGTTTATTCTGGGGTTCAAGTTGCCTGGGTTGGATTCTTAACAGCAATTTGTTGAATTCTGAACTAATCACTGCCTGCTCCATTTTATTCAGTGGAGAAAGATAGATACATCCAGGAGAGATTCTTTTTGGCTCGACTGTCTAAACTTTAGTGAGACGGATTGTCCTTTGCAGGTGTCTATTTATTTTCACTAAACTGCAAAAAGTGCCCAGGATATTATTTTAGCCTAAGAGAACTAATTGTTTGATGTCTAAATTTAGGTAAGATAAATCCTACCTGTAATTCCTTTTTCATTTATGTTAAAATCTCTGCCGGCCGGGCTGTTCCCAGCCTGGTCTGCAGGTTAACGGGGTCCGAGCCCGCGTGAGCTAGCAACTGGAAGATGGTAACTGAGGTTTGCGTGCCTCAGTTTACCAGTGCAGCCCAACGCCTCCTCACAGCATGTAGGCATGCTGTAGCCAGCAGCGGAAGGTACGGAGAAAAGAGTGGAAACTCTGTCAGCTGCATTCCAAGTTTATTTTCTCTTGCCCCCGAGAGGGCNCAAAAAAAAAAACAACCAACATTATAAGCTGTGGCATAATATAAATTCTAATAAAGGCATTGAAAATCTTACATTTGCTGTCTGTGAGATTTGGATTAGACAAATAATTTCCTCCTTTGATGGAGTCTCTGGAGAGGTCTCATTAATCTAATTATATGTGGAGTTTGTAGGCTCTAGACATTTTCTCCTCAAATCCATCTTTTCCTTTATGTACATTCCAAGTATAGACTCTAGAGATGAGATTCAACCACACAGTTTTAGCTGCCTTAAAATCATGTGGACTAAGCTAGTCATCCAGGCTTATTCAGTATCAATGCAGAGACATGTTCATGCCCAGGGGGAAGCCCCTCTTATATAAGAGCCTTAGGGATAATTTGCCTTCTGGAAGTGCCTGCCTTATTACACAACAGAAGCAGGGCAAACAATTTACATGATTTTTCATAGCTTCACAGATGCTTAACAGATAAATAGAAGAGGCAGACTGGTTCATTCCCAATGCCACAAAATGAAATATTGTGTTATGGTGCAAACTGAAGCGAGACTGCAAACTTAAATTGAACTGATTGTGGGTGAACTTTTTCTTTTTTTAAATCTAATGCTTGTAAAATATCTTTTTACTCCCAAGAAAATAATAACTGAATTTTCATGAAGTTTTCACTATTTGACTGAACAATACAGCAAAACTAATAGCAAATTGCCAGCTTCAGGAATATTTTGAAACACCTCAGTTCAGTTGCTTCATAGCCAGCTTGCATTCAGGTGATTATTCACCTAACTTAGCATCTCAATGCCTCTTGCTTCAGTAGGTGCTATGAATGAAGGAAGAAGTAGTGTGACAATATTGTTAACTGAACATTTTCAATGCACCACTTGAGTGGTTGCTTGGCTTTTCAACTAATTGTGAAAATTCTTCTTGTTCTAGTCCATCAACAAGAGTAAAAAACCCTCATAAACCTAAATAAAAATCAAAGCTTTATTTGCAAATAGCCAAAGTAAGCCTGGGAAAAAATATTTTTTCTAGTTTCATAATAATCTTGGTCACTTATTCTACTGATGGAAGCACTTGCAGCACGAGATGTCATGCTGGTCAATGATTACTTAGTAAAGATTACCTAATAGAAATTGTCTCACACTGCTGCCATTCACTCTTTGGAAATAAGAAATACTGTCTTGAGAGAAGTAGATAAATTCTGTTTTATATTGCAAAGGTAAAGTAGTATTTCCTCTTGTCCTTGACAGTAGTTTTATGTGAAGGTAGGACTTATACA
This sequence comes from Dicrurus megarhynchus, assembly GCA_013399195.1. Taxonomy (NCBI): domain Eukaryota; kingdom Metazoa; phylum Chordata; class Aves; order Passeriformes; family Dicruridae; genus Dicrurus; species Dicrurus megarhynchus. The sequence goes on along the minus strand of VXAD01000867.1, from coordinate 72,818 downwards.
ATGTGTACTTGAGCTCATAGATTTGAGCCTTAAAAACTGGTTAGAATTGGTCCCCTGGACTTGCTGTTTCCAATACTGAAGAAGCTATTCAAGCTATTCTTGGCTGCAGCTTGTCAAAGCTCACTCTTTCCTTATCTTGCCAGCCCTTCCACTTGGTTCTTTATTACATGTTTTTGTGTGGGTGCTACATAATCACAGTCTGGTGTGTGTTTGTCTAGTTAGTTGTCTGACTGTTTGCAACTCAAACAACTGCTGCACAACTAGACAGTTTCAATCACATTCTCCTTTAAATTTGGCAAACTCCTGTTCTTCAAAAGGTTATTAAGTTTCTGTACTTTTTGTGAAAGATGACAGCCAAATAAAGGATATACTCCCAGCTGAGCTGTTCTTAAGAGAAAAGCTGCAGTATAAACACAACCTTTATTCAATGTCATAGAATCCACACAGGAAAGAAATCATGAACACTTCAGATAAAGGGAAAGCTTTAGACTGGACTCCTCTTAGGCATGGGTATAAGGATCAAATCCATGGAAACCAGGATTCATTAGCTGAGCACTCATAAAATTACCTCTTCTTTTTTTCCTCCTGGTTTTCTCATCATGTCCTTGGGTTTTGGTTTGAGTGGTTCTATTTTTTGATTGTGTGTTGGTTTTGTTTGGATTTGTTCTTTTTGGTTTTCTTCTTAGTTTTCCTGCTCTAGCACTGCTTAAAGGATGCTTTGCAGTTTTCAGTGTGAAGCTTAATTTTCCTCTAAGTAAGTGGAAATTTTGTCCAGATCTAAATGCATTGTTCTCAAGCTCTTTCTTAGCTCAAATGAGCCATTTCCCCCATTAATTATTTTATACATATATGGCATGTATACATGATGGATCCTAGGGTCTTATTATATGCTATGCTGTGATCTCACATTTCTAGGTCAAAAGGATTGAATATTAAATGAAGAATTAGTAAGAGCTGAACAGTCCTTAATCAGGATATCCATTATCTTTCTTTCAATAGCCAGATTTTCTGGCAGAATAGGGGAGGCAAAATTGTTGGGTTTTTTGTTGAAATTCATGTTTTACCACAGGAAACAAATGATTTTGAGAAACATTGTGATTTCTTAATTGGAGAATTCAAGGAAAAATGTGCTTCAATTCAAAGTTTCAAAGAAAAAAAAACAATGTTAAAATATTGCTTCAAACTAATTTCGAAATCAAGTGCCGCTTCTAAAATTGCGTTTGTAACTAAATATATAATGACATAAAAATGTCATTCGGGGAGAAATTTCAAAATGTCATATTTCAAGACTAGCAATAAAAACTCCTTGGAAAATTTACACATTTCATGCAATGGAAACTCATTTTGAATTACTACAACTTTTTGAATATTTTTTTTAATTATTCAAACACTGCTAGAAAATGACCCAATTTTTGAAGAAAGTCACTTAATTATGAAATAGAACTGAGTTCTCAAAACTCACTTTATTACCCCACTGCAGGATAGCTGACTGTATATTGCCCCTGAAAGTAATTTTTGAAGGTATTTTTCACAAACTTGTAAAGAGAAGGATTTAAATAGTTAAAAAATTCAAAGTCAGATATTAAAGGATAAGCTCGCAGCAACGGAAAAATATTTTAAATATAAGAATACATAACGATAAAAATGGTAGGACACACTTCAGTCCTGGAAAGTTGATTTATGTGGGTTTTAAAGGGACTATACAGAGAAATAATTCTCTTAGTATGTAGAAAAAGAGTTGTCCTAAAATATTACATAGGTAGTTGACTTGCTGAAATGAAAAATCTTCCATGGAGGAGGATCCTATCACTTCTCCAGCCCAAACCTCTTTATCCCAGCAGCTCCAGGGCTGATGACTCATTCAGGAGTGTTACCTGGGATTTACCTGACTGTCATGGCTTTTCAAATATCGTGGAGAGTGGCTTGACAACTACATCAGTCAATTCCTTCAGGACTTTGGGCTGCACCTTAAGGAGTCCCACAGACTTATGTATGCTCAGCTTCCTCAAGTGGCCATGAACCTGATGTTCTCTTATACAGGGAGGGACTTAGCTCCCCTAGTCCTCATCTTGCAGTCAACCCACATATACATCAGAAGCACTAATTAATTGTATTTACTTATGTATTGGACAGCCTGTAAGAGGGGTTTAGAGAACCTACCTTCTCTAATTTATTTGCTGACTCGAAACAATTTGAGAATCAGAGTGTTGAGTTTTCCTGTTACTAGAAAAAACTAAATTAAGTTCTTTCCAGATTTTATTAGAACTTAGTTGTTAGTAAAAACCACAAAAATTTCTGGCTAGCCTATATATTATTTTTTTTCTAATTAAAAAACCCCTACTTTTGTCTAATGCCATCTTCATAGGAATCACTGATAGCTAAAAAAAGTCAGCCAAACTGCCCAAAAAATATTAGTGAATGATCACCCCCAACATCTGCCAGTCTGCCTTGTACTTTTCAGAATATTATGCAATCCTATGTAGTTTTCAGTATAGGACATCATCCAAGTATGCAGCACATAGCATGCAGCAAACTTTCAGCAAGCCTGAACCACCTGTTCCATCAGGTAGTTCTCAAGAAGATGTTTACTCACCACATTATAGTCATAATTTTTTTGTGAATAGGATGAATTTAAACACATTTATAATTATGATTAAGATTAGATAAGCAATTTGTTTAAAACAATGGCTATGACAAACTATAGGTCATCCCTTACATACATTTTTTACATGTGGATTTCCAGCCAAAGTCAGACCATGAATCTTTGCTTTATTTATCAATCTCTTTTTTTTAAACTAAAATTTCTTTACTATTTTTATTAGAATTCATTAGGTCAGTTTGTGAATTTTCTACAAGTCACATGATACTGATTCATGTGCTCAGTGAATGGATATCTCCCAAATTACCTTTATTTCTTTTCAAAAATAGTTTTGCTTTGTGATTTAACTACTCATCCTAGTCATCAAAAAAGGAAACCTGAATGCTCATATGAAACACATTTAAATCAATCAACTGTTCATGAGTAAAAAAAACCATTATGCAGTTGAGTCAAAACCCATGTTCTAATCTAGTAAACTGTGTCTGGATCAAGATAGTATACTATTTTGCAATGTCCTAACTATAGTTGCCATTGAAAAATAACTTAAAATCTAATGTGAAATCACCAGTGTTATGTTATGCTATGACATTTGGATGATAGTATGATTCTGAGATATTAAGATAGCTGAATATTAAGATTTATTGTCGACCTAGAGTGCCAGTACAGCACCTTAACTGTGAGCTCAGCCCTCTTCTCTGCAGACAAACTTGTCCTATTGACTCTGCCTCTGGGTCTGGGTTTACTTCTACATTTCCAAATACAGCCTTGTAGAGTAACTATCTAAGAGATGAGAAGGCTGTTGAGATTGCTTCTACTGTATTACTTCCACTCAGTGTAGGTTTTCTGATGTGAAGTAGCTTTCAGAATTAGCTACCCTCCCTATGAATATGGGGCAATGACAGAGTTTAAAGCTTACAAAACTGTTTTGATGATTAATATAAACATGATTTTTCTCAAAGTCACAGTGCTTTCTCTGCCTATTGTATTGAAGAAGTTAAGCAGCTAAGACATTCAGAGTGGCTTATAATACTTTGTACATGACTTTTGTCAGCTTTATTGCGGTATGTGCTGTAAATCCTTTGGCACAGCCATGGTCTACTAGGCCCATAATCTCATTTCCGAAATGCCTCTAAATATGTATTTACACGAGAGCATAATAACTCCAAGGAAGCAATTATGGCCAAGGAAGTTAACAACCCATGTTTAAAAAGTCCAGAAATTGTTACATTCTTCTCAGTTAATTCAGATTCAGTATTTCTAAAAAGTAACTAATTTTATTCTCAGTTAACCATTCTTTTAAATTAACCTGTCATTGAATTAGTACAGCAGCAGTTTAGATTCAAGGGGTGTCATCCCAGTTGCAGCTGAAGGTAATGAAAATATCCCCACTAAATTTTATTAAAACTGAACACAATGTGAACAACGTAAAGTTCTTGGGGGGAAAAAAAGCAACAAAATATAAACCAGAGACAATCAGAAGTTTTTACTTCTTTTTTCTTTTTTTTTTTACACCCCAAAGAAAGCTGGAGAACAGAAGGATTTCAAGAAAACTACATCTCAGACAATTGCATAGATAGGAGTGCTGTAGTGTAAAGCAAGAATTGAAAAATGCTGCTTAAGCAGGACTGTTGATAAAAAATAGAATCATAGAATGGGGACACCTTTCAGAAGACCAGGTTGCTCAAAGCATCATCCAAACTGGTCTTGAACACTTCCAGAGATCGGGCATCCACAACTTCTCTGGGCAACCTGTTCCACTGCCTCATCACCAACTCACAGTAGATAATTTCTTTTTAATATCTAATCTAATCCTACTCTCTTTCAGTTTAAAGCCATTCCCCCTTGTCCTGTCACTACATGCTCTTGCAAATCCTCTAACTTTCCAGCTTTTTGTATCTTACGTCTAAGATCTTAAAAGATAGCAGCTGACCTTCAAAAATTAAAATCATTATCCACATGTCAGATACAGCAGTGATAATCTACATAATTTTATTAGACTATCAACTTTAATAGTATAATAAAAATTTCAAACCTTTATCATAATTTTTCAAGCATGCAATAAACAGCTTTTTTTCAATATTTTTTAATATATTTTCAGTTCTCTTTTAGTCTGCTGTTTTCCCAAAATAACAGTTAAATACAGATCCTTCATGGAGGTTTTCTTCATATTTTGTAAAGAAAAAAATCCTGTACCTTTGTATCTGTCTGCTCATACTTAAAACCTGTGGAATAGAAATCAAAATCTGCCATAGATACAACCAACACAGAAAAAGATGATTTTCTTATATGGTTCAGAGCAAAGCAAGCCCATTTGCAGATCAACAAGATTTTGCCTGGAGTAACAATTTATCTGCATAATTCAGAGCAGTTTACAATTATTTCTGAGCATTTTGTTTAATCTAAAAGAAATTTACATTTCCATCAGCACATGAAGCTGATAATTAGTATCCAGAACTGATGTAGATCTTACCCACAGCTTTTATGCATGACATTTTGTTTTCATGGGATTACACCCTGGGAAATGCATTCTTTACCCACATTACCTGATTTGTATGTCTAGATTTCTGAGTGCTTTTAATTTTTTGATTTTTTTTCCCACATAAACTATCTTTTGTAGCCATTTTCACACTTGGCAGTTTTGCATCCTGTTTTTCCTGAAAGTCTCCATTCAGACTCACCCTGGATGTTTGCCAGAACCAAAACAATTCTCATTCTACTTAAAATGCTTGCCCTCGTATACATACATGTCTGTAATAGGTAATAGATCTGAATTTAACTTTGCAGGACGATGAGCTAGGCATATCTGTCTCCCTGATCCATTAAACACTGGAGAACACAGATCACTGTAGGAGACACACTCCATTGATGCCTTCCCATTTTGCTAATACTCAGCTTTTAACTGACATCAGCATCGTGTGGTAAAATTGCTTCCAACCTCATTTAAACAGCTGCACGTTTGAACAGCCTTAAGTGATGGGTTTTAGTAAACTGGTGAAGCATAAGTTTGCATATGCATAAATTAACCTGGCCAAAAGCCAGCTTTTAAGAAATCCATTCTTATTTAGCTGCTGAAAATAAATGCCTTGTGTCCAGGGGTAAGGGAAAGAAGGTAGGGGCAGTAAGGGAACTCTTACTTAACGTCCTATTGATGTCAACCTCCCAAATGATGCACATCATTGGTTTGCCCAAGTCTGTGGATTGAGCAGATCAGTGCTGACCTACTACCTCTGAACTCACAGCTGCTCAGATTTACTTTCTCAGTGCTCACTGAAGTGAAAGAACGCTTTGGAGCTCCTGCCTGATTTTCGCAGCCTTCCTATGGCAGTACAATATCCACTGCTGTTTCCCTTTCATTGAAGTGTATCTTTCATTTTTCCCCCCCTTTTCTCACTCACACGAGTCTACACAGACTTCATTATAATTTCTTTTTCTTTTCCACAGAAATTGCTCTTTTGCAGCATTAACGTAAACTGTCCTCCAAAGATTTCTGCAGGCAGCTTATATAAATTGAAACATATCAAATCTCAGAGAATGAAGGAAAGCACTGAAATCTTACTGAGAACCTTGAAAGCATTTCTCTTCTTCTGCCCCCCTCCTCCCATTATTGTTTTTGTTTTTTTTAAAATTTATTCTATTTTAATTTTTTTTATATTTAAATCATTCGTCAAATTGAGTTATTTTGGTAAATGAGGCTGACTCAAAAGACTACCTTGTAAACAGTATTTTAAAAAGATTGTGTTTTACTTCCTTCTACTCCTAAACTTTCAGTGGCTTTAACACATGTTTGTGAAAATTAGCTTCCTAAATACCGTTTTTTTCCTTTTTTCCTGGAAATGCTAGATGCTCCATCTAGTGGACTAATTGAGCACGATTGAAACTTATCACAGGTAGAATCCTTTAAAGTGTCAAGAAAAAAATAACCTTATTGTAACAAATAAGAAGTAGGGGGCAAAAAAAGAAAAAGACAGCTTTCAATTTGTACACAACACGTAGAAGTTTGAGCAATAATTATAAGCATTATAATGAATCATAAGAATTTATTCTCTTCACAAACAATACCGTATTGAGATAGCCCATTGTTGCCATGGCAATATGTCATAAATTTCTGTCAACTACCTAAAATAGCTGCAGATCACAAGGTAATCAGGCTTGGGTTTGCTTAGTTTTTTAAAGTGCTTTTTAGCTTTTTAAATTTCATTAGAAATAAATTATCTTTGCTTTGAAATTTGTAAGCACCTTTGTTGAAATATGATGAATAAACCAACATTTATTATACTTTTTCACAGTGAAATGTTTTACATATGGTATAAAAACTTGTGTTAAAATGTCTTACAATGTAGATAGATTTCTTTCTTGACTGATGTTTGTTTATTTCCTCTAATTTATGCTCTGAACATTAACATTGATAAGGCTGGAACAATGTGCTGTCTTGTTGTGACTTCTCTATGGATCTTAGTCATCACTCCTGTCATCATTTATAATAAGATTTTCAGCATGGTCAAACACTCATTGCACCAGCGAAAGAAAAATACAATATTGAGTTTATAAACGCTAAAGAGCAGGCCATCATTAAATCCAGAAAGAGTCAGACGTGTACAGGAAAGGATAATTAAGAGCAAGTGTGAATTCACCTACAATGTCACCTCTCACCAAGGTGCTCTACTAATCATTGTGATTGAAAGCTGCCATCCATGACAGAAACCTTAAATAGATCTGCTTGAAATGATATCGTGATATTAAGGATTGCAGAATTTGTATCACTAGAAAGGCATCAGCATTCTTTGGGGAAGCATTCAAATTTTATAGAAAAATATCTGCAATAAATTTAAACTTTAAAACCATATGTAAATTCGTGGGGGTGGGGATTGCAGGTTGAAAAGCAGCTTTTTACTTTCTTTTTTCCTTTGTTTTATTTCCCCTCTCCCCCAGTTTAACCTTTCTGTCTATGCATATAGTTGCATTTTGTGCAACAAATCAAAGAAATCAAAGTCACTTATTTACTGTGCATGTTTGTATATGATTAAAAACAGCAAGACTATGCCTTTGTCTTTTACATTTTGCTTTGATAGATGTGTATTAAAACCAGGCAGTGCAACCACTGTTTATCAGAAACTTTTGCTGTAATTTAGTGATGTAATTTAGTCTGAAACACTTAAAATCATTAACATTCTACTCAAGCCCCACATACATAATGCAGCAGACTCTATAGCTACCAAAGCCAAAGACATAAACAGGCTTTAGTGTCCTGAGGAAAAAAAAACTACTACATTTGGTAGTTGACAACCCTATTCATTGATGTAGTCAGCTTTGTTTGCTGAGCCTGAGAGGAGAGTTGCAGAACAGAAAAGACTATATTCAACATTCATGAGCTCAGACATTTTTTGTAAATTACTCATAAAATACATATTTTGCTTATAAATGAGTCAACTGAAGGTAATTTTAATACAGAAATAGCTAAATTTCTAAGAAAACCATTATAATTAATGCAACAGGTCTGGACATTCATTGCTGCTAAAAAATAAAGAAAACAAACCCAGAAAATTTAGTATAAAGTCCTTTCTGTTCCTTTTTTCTCTTTTTGTTGCCCCACATTTTTAAAAATCTCTAGAAGAAAAATCCAGAATTTTCACTGTATACACAAGGTGAAAAGGCATATAAAGCTTTATTTTAAGTTCTCTTATTTTCATGCTTGCAAAACACTTAAGCAATAGATACCAGGTAGAGATTCACAGAATGTGACAGCAGATGAAATTCTTCTTAAATATATAAATGTATATATCTCCATACATGGATACAACTGAAACACCCCATAACTATATTTGAGAAAAAAAAAAAGTCAGGCCAATTGTATCAGCCTAGGCTTACCTCTAAAATATAGATCACTGAGCAGTACTTCCTGAGAGGGGAATGTTGGTATAAAATTACTCTGTCCTGACCTTTACATAGTATTATAAAAATTATACAATGGGTATAAGAAAAGCCAAACTTCTTGCTGATTACAAGCTGTTTTTCAGATAATTGGTGAAAAGGATATAGAAAGAGGAAAAGTGTATTTAAAAAATTAATTTATCCAATTTTGATATTCTAATATATAATCTGCATTCCATATAGGAAATGATATCTAGGTCCTTCTATTTAGTTAATACCTAAAACTCTCTTTTTCATGCTTTTATGTCTGAAAACAATGTGTTATCAGTTTCACATGCAGAGCAAGGCTTCTCTGATGTCATGAACCCTGAAGCTTTTCCCCTTTGTCTGGCTGCCCACTACTGTGAATGTTGGAGTGGAAATAAAATGTACTGCTGGTGAAAAATAAAGCAGTATAATCAATACATGTAGCAGTTTTCCAGATAAATAATTTTGCTCAAGCTTTGAAGATGTATTAAAAGAGTGAAACATAACTTCACAAGATATTTACTAGATTAAGTATTTTTTTTTTTTAGCAATTTTCATTATTTTTATGTCAGGGATTTAATTTTATACCTTCTTTTAAGCTCACCATTCTATTTTCAGGTATATATTTGAATGGAACTGAAATGCTACCCAGGGCAGTTTCTAAAAATAACCAGTAGTTCTCCACAGAAGGAAGAAAGAGCAGAAATATTTTTTTAGAAAAAGTTACCACAGTTACGGCCCCAACTTTTGTGGTTAAATATCTTTCATGAACCCTTTTCCACAGGAGAATAGTATATTTTTCCCCATCAAAATAAGGTATAGTTTCTTTATTTTATGTTATTTGTTTTATTTTCATTTAGCTTAGTTTAGTTTTTTAAAGTGCTTTCCGTTGTCATACTATATGCCAATGGTATGGAGATCTTTCCAAATGCAATAAAATGCAACATAATTTATCTTATTGGAAAGTTTCACGGTCATGCTTTCCATCACCAAATATCTTGACAATCTTTTCCCATCTGCTCAGAAATCCAGCTTCATTTTGTTGAGATTGAGACCATGGAAATCCAATTCCAAAAAAACACCATTTATCCCAAAGAAAAAGGTTTGAATAGAAAACATAACCTCAAGTCAATTTGCCCTGAGAAAATTGTCCTTTGGTGTTACAGTAATTTCTTCTCTATGCAAAGACATTTCTTGTCTGTGTAGCTATATTACTTCTTGAATACAGCCCAAGTCTTTTTCTTAAGGTTGTTTCTTTCAGCAACTCTGACTATGGAGTCAAAAGAGGAGGTAATTCTCACTGTAAGCATAACAAGAATTTTAGGTATCTGAAAACTTCTGTTTTGAACCTTAAGTTAATTATTAGAAGGACTTTGAGAATTCCCCTTAATTCCATCCTTGGGTACTCTTGGACTTTTGGATTTATGACAAGAAATGGCTTGTCTTGAGGTGGCTGATTGATTTACTACTGCTAGTGCACTGGCTTCCTGGCATGGAAAACTGAATCGTGATGCGGCATTTGAACTGTCTTACAATTTAACATATAATGTCATTGGTTTCAGTTTAACTTATCCAGAATTTGCAAAGCTAAGGTGCTTCCACCGATCAATCCAAACCTTTAGTCTGGCAGAATAGCAGTTTCACTGGCTAAAATGTCACCCAAAATCAGTGTGTGAAATACTAAAGCAGTATTACTATGTATGAAAGAAAAACAGCCTTTTGAGAACCTCCCATATCATTGGGGCCATAACTTATTTCACTCAGAGCCTAGTACTGTCCTAAGTACCCTTAAAAAAACCAACAACAAACCAGCAAAAATAATTCCAAACCCACAAAACCAACAAAAAATGTAATGAAAAAAAAAGGTAATTCTTTAAAGTTTGAAATACCCTATATTCATTTTTATATAAAGTCAGTAATATTCTTAAAATGACTTTATTATTGATTAGCTAAAATGAATGGGAGATATCAATGAAATTCATTATTAGGAAAATGCCAGTTTGGCTGACTTTCCATCTCTAAACTGCATCTCAGCACAACTTATAATCAGGATACAGCAATAAGGGACAAGACAAATCAATCAATCACAATATTAAAAAAAAAATATTAAAAAGGAGTTGAACTAATAGTACCAAATATTTCCTCGGTGAGCAATACAATCCATAAAAATGGATTACCTCCCTCAGAATTTCTACATAAAAGCAGAGCAGAGATTTTTCTAACTCAATATTAGCTGTTAGCCAATACTACCTGTTAACCAACAGTATCCTGTCATGTACTCAGCCTTTATTTTGAGCAAGCAGGAAGCTCATTCATCTAGTTCCAGGACAACAGTTTTTCCTTTTGGGCTATGTGAGTTATCATAACAGAATAAAAATATAATTTTTGGCAGATATGAATTATTACTGCAACAGAGATTTGACTAAAATCAAAGGCTTAAAAGCTTTGATACTATTTTTAGAGACAAAACTTTCAGAAGTGATTTTTCATTAATATTTCAACAGGTTAATAATAATAACCCTGACCATATTGTTCACCTTTCTTTCTTTAGAAGATCAAACTATTTTGTAGGGAGGTTTAATTAATATTTTCTTGAGAAAAAAGCCATACTTACTGAATAAATTACCTGTCTGATAAATATTTTGTGTCCTACTGATGGATATTAATTTTGGACATAAAGTAATTAACCAATATGTGTAATAATTATATAAATACATATATTATAGTTATCTATTATCTACAAAAAGTGGAAAACTCACTCCATTGAAATCACTAGTCCAATGAGCTTGGAGTCTTTCCCATCAATGCCTCAACATGCTATCAGTCATCATAATTCTACAATTAGATTTCTTTTTTCACATATCATGTCAGATGAAGTTTTGCCAACCTTCTGAAGAGGTTCCTGTTTATGATACTGTTGATTTATGAAAAGAAACTTTCTTTTCTCTAGGTTCCATCTTTGTAAATTACTGTGTGACACAGGTCTGAAAGCAAACAAAAATATGACATTCTCTCAATAAATTCTAGAAGAATGTTTATTCAAAATTTTAGTTTGGTGTTATACGTAGATTTTTTTTCCACTTTAGTGTATTTCTACCCTAATTAGCCTATTTTACAAACAGGAGAAGTTGCATAATCACAATATTTACTCTATACATATGAATGTGTTTCAATGGCTCCTATATGTCTATACCTGTGGTAGTAATACCTAAGAAGAGAAACTGTTTATTTTTCAGTCTCGCATACCCAAAAACTTGGCACTGCATGAATCATTAAAACTAATGGAGTCCTGAAATATTGCCAGACTCTTTCTTTCATTCTTTAGGGCTTGTTTGTGCTCACAGTGATTTCAGCTGGACTTTTGCCATTAATTTCAAAGTAGAAATAGGTCCTTAGAATAATCTCATTTTTCCTGAAGTTTCCATAGGAGATCACTTTGCTAATTGAACTATGTCATGATTTTATTTTTGCGCTGTCCATTTCTTCAAGCTTAATTATTGGATCAGATTCTTGAATTCTGTGTTTATGTTAATGATGGGTGGTTTTTTGTTGTTGTTTTCTCTCTCAAATTAATTTCTAATTCAGTGTTCTATTGTCTTTGCTATTGTAGCGCTTCTGTCAAAATACCTCTGGTGCATTAAGCACTTAGTTTGTTCTACCTTATCATCTATGTATCTGTGTATTACTACCCATAGGTAAGGTACCTTTGCTTTCACAATGAACATTTATACAGCTGAGAAAATTGCAAACATTTGCTGCATGAACCATGGCTAAAATTTTCTAGTTAAGCTAAACAATGGTTTAATGTGGTTCTTGACCATTTTATCATGTAGTTAATTATGAATTCAATGTTGTCAGTTGAGCAGCATTCTTAGACTTCTAAGCAAAACAGTGTAAGCTCTGCTTTATGTCATATCTGTGGTAAAAAGACTCAGAAATTTGGATATTGGAAATTTGGACTATGGCCACCAACTTTCTGTAGTTACACTGCACCACCAGCTTTCTGTAGTTACACTGCAGGATCATATTTCACTTCCTCAAAATACAGTTTTAGTAGTATTTCCTGCAGCTAAAAATAGAGACTAGAAAATATGTAACTTGTACTTTAATTATGTTACCTTTTTAATGGTGCCCAAAATCTGAAAAATATAGTGTCATTACATTAATTTTGTAAAGGATCATAGAATTTTAGTCCGGAATCAATTTAATTTTATCCTTCAGGATCCTTAATGAGCATTAAATGGGGGTGAAAAAGATTGTAAGATAAACTTTGAATTAGGCTCTCTTCTATTTGGGTTTCAGAAACAGCTCCAAATTATACCAGATTTATCACTTTCATTGTAACTGTGAAGCAGCTTGGCATTTCAGCCTCAAGTGCCTTTTCTTTGGACATAATTGCATTATCTGACCCTTCTAGACTATTCAAGCTTGCTTTTGTAAACAAATGACATTTGATGAACCTATAATTTCTATATGGCTATGCAGGTGCTACCATGTCAGAACATCACATCATAAAGAGAAAAGAAACTGTGTTCAAAAAATTTGAAGAAAGTAGAAAAATAAATTATGAAAAATTATATGATAATGGGTGTGTCATTGAAAAAAATGGTTTTCACTGTCATTTAAGCAATATGGCTGTATTTCTCTCCATAATATGAATAAAAAAAGAGATAATTGCATATTATTGTCTTGACTAGAACTATGTTCTATGATATTTTTCATACAAAATACATAACCAACTTTTGTTTGTGACTTGTTCATTAAATGATGTAGATCAGTAGGTTGTGATCTCCCTCAGAGTTTTCGAGTATGTTCGGTTTATTTATGTCATTTATTATCACTCATACACATTGCTTTCCTCTGCAGAAAATGAAGGACGGCATCTTTTTCTTTGTAATTGTTCCTACTTAACTTTTCATTAAACACTGAATTGAGAGGTAGTAGCTGTGTCACTTCTGTTATACTCATCATGAGCGAATAAATTTTTAGCAAGTTATTACTCATAGCTTTCTCTAAAGACCAAACTCAATGGCAATTATCAATTGACATTAGGGATCTAGATGGAAGAATTTTGACAAAAAACATGGGGTTTTGTCAGTGCTACATCCCAAGATTAAGGGTTATATTTCTTGGTGAAATTCTGGCTGTCATGCTCTCAATAAAAATTGTCAGTCTTTTACTCTCTACAAGATTGTTACAACTTTGAAAAAAGTAAGTCAACAATATTTGGAAAATCTTTTAAGGACCCCCCTCTCTTTGCTGTTAGGAACAAGAAAAGCATGCCTAAACAAGTTTTCTATCTCAAATAAAACAAGCCTTATTCCTCAGAGGAGCAGCTGTTAGGGGAAAAGACAGCCAGAAATATTTGAATGAATTCTTAAAAATAACTAATGTGAAAAACATATTGGTGTTTTAGTAGAGTTTAAACATTTCACAAAACTTCATCTTGGATAGAATTCTAGTAAAATGTTCATAAAACAAGGAAAAGATTTATATTTTTTTTCATGTTCATCCCGCCTATCAGACTATAATAGAAACTTCTGAGATCTGTTGTAGCAGGATAGACATACTTACTATGAGAACTGTGTTGCTCCATGTGTTCATTTATAGAGGATGGTACATGTATATTTCTATGGCTATAAAGGCAAAGAGACTGTCCATTACATTGGGATACCTTTGATGCTAAAACTACTACATACAATTTTAGATGTTATGGAAATAAATTTACGAGAATATGGTAAAGAATATGCAATTTCTTTACAAGAATATGGTGCTTGTTTTCAACCACTATAAGCAGATGTTTAAGGAATGGCTTTGTTTGCATTCCCCTCTATAAAATATATTTAAAAATTCAGGACCAAACAATATGGCCATGCAGATGATAAACACTGCTCTAGAAACACATATAAGATTTAAAACAGGATAAGGCAAAAATTTCACCACTTGGTTTACTCTAAATATCCTTGGGATCAATACCTTCATTTGTGACCTTCCTGAATAGCTGTGGCTTTGCTTCCTACAAAGAAGTCACAAAATTCTGAATCAATAAAGATGAGAGCTTCCTATCATTTTTCCCTTGATAGTCTGGAGGCCATTAAAAGCAAGAGGAAAAATTACCATGTAAATAAAAACCACTTTTTTCCCCCTGAAATTATGCAGGATAGCTGAATACATTTGCTCAATGACTTGTTTGTGTTTTTTTCCATGTAGTTTTCCAGAAAAAAAAAGAAAAAAGAAAAATCAAACAAGAATACAATTAAACCTCTATTAAACTTAACATTTGCAGGTATAATTACAATTAAACTTTGCTGTCAGCAACATTGATAACTTTATTTGAAAGAGATTAAATTCTTTCCTCTACCATCCTTTGATTATACTGCCAGGGAATCAGGTCCCAGGTTTGAAGAAGCAGGGTGAAACAGGTCTCGTTATTCCAGGTCTTATTCCTACAAGTGTCTAGTATTATTCCTTTGTTTTAGTAGGAATGAAAAAAGAGAGAAATTCTTGGCATTTCTTGGACATCCCTGGTTGACAATGGGAAAGAAGGAAGAGATTTAATTTACAGGTAGTCTTAGCTTGTCTGCCCCTATGTTATATTCTCTGTACTCAACTACGCTTTGTAGTTTGATTTTGTCGAAAATGATCTTTCCTAATATTTTGAGTCTGTCTGTGTTCCAGTCTTCAATACGAGGCTGGAATTTCTTTACAGTTAAGAGGGTTTTTTCTGTCTTTTTTTGAATTTCTGTGTTAGCACAGAGATTCATCTTCAGGTGAAAGAGGAGTGAGAAAAGAACTTTTAAAATACTTTTATTTTTTTATGATTAATTTTTCACTTTTCATAGCTAGTCCTGAGTAGATACAACAAGCTCTATTCCAACAAGCATGTATATGTTCCTAGGAAACATCTGATTAATTGGACTCATCTGGAGGAATGAACAGAGATTTTAACTTTGGCAGAGATTGAGATATTATTCATACGTTCTCCTGCTTCAGCTGGTGGCTAGGTAGACTGAAGGACTACAAAGTAATTTGAATGCAGCAATGATAGACTAAAGATTAACAACTCTGATATTGACTATTTTTGACAAAGATTATATTTAACATTACAAATACATAATAAAAATGGTTGTTATGAACCATAGTAGAATGCAGGTCAAGGTCCTCTCTGACCCTTGAAGTTAAATATTAATATCCACACCATTTTTTTAATAATAAAAATATATTTGTGCTTCACTTGTGCAAATTCTGATCAATGTTGCTAATTTTTCTAGTTGAAGTGTAGTACTGAGTAACAGATAATTACTTAATACATAATTAAGAAAAATTTACTATTATCTTCTTCAAAGAGTTATGACTGCATGCATGAAGAAAACCCAAATATATTATATAGGTAAATATTTTTTACATATAAATCAAAATATATTAAAAATAATTAAATGCAATTGAAGCAGAGAAGTTGAGAAAGAACTGCTTGTACACAGGGTATACTGCTTGTATATTGCTTGTATGCTCTTTTCTCAAGTTGACTCTAACCATTACTTAGCCACATGGGAAATCAATTCAATAATTTCCACCTAGGGAATATTTTTAGAATTCAGTGAGATAAAACCATGTAGAAAAACAGAGTGTGATTCAGTGATTCATCTATTCACCCATTGTGGTGGCCTACTTTGAGAAAAGATGAATCATTCTCTTGAAGTGTCACACCTTTTCATTGACTATAAAGAGAATCTAGATAGGTTGCACCTCACCTAACTGTAGCAATTTCCAATATTGGTGTCCATATATTGTCTAGTCATCTTAACAGTCTGTACATCTCTGCACAGTCAGTGGAAGTGTAGTTTTATGATAAAATCATCTGAAAAAATACAGAAGCCTAATTCCAAACTAAAATGATTTCTTATTCAAAAAACTTGTTTCTCTCACTGGCTCTAAAGGAAACCTGCATTGATGAACTCAGATGCAGGCACAGCATTATTCAATACATGAGACAACCGCACAAGAATATTGACCATTAACATTTTTCAGTCCATTTGTGTGATGTCAGTGATACACAAGGTGCAAGAAGCCATAAAATTGTGCTGGTATTACATTATGATAGAGCTAAGGAATTGGCTAGTGGATGATGCTGACTGTTTGATGTCATTCTGCAGGATCATAAGCAAATACTTGTCCCAGCACAATAACAAAAAAGCTGTCTTAAAAGATCATTCCATTTGCTATTAGATGACCTAGTTAAGAAAAGCTCTTATTACTATAGAGATACAATGACTAGGAACACTAGTCTGGCAACAGCCAAAATTATACAGAAGCACTTAAAAATGTATGGATCAAAGCCTACTAATCACTGGTATATCTTGAGGCACAGGGGTTTTTTTCACACTGAAATTACAATCTGCATAGATATTTTAAAGGAAAAGGATTTCCTTCATTTAATTTCTTCATCAATTCCTTATGAATACTTTTTTTTTTTCAGATGGTTTTATTGAAAACATTTTAACCCATGGCCAGTTAAAGTCCATACAGGAGGCAGATTACCTCTATGTACATAAGCACACCAACATTTTTGCATGTATACAATTATACATGGGTAATATAGGCAATGCTATTAATTCTTTCTTTGCAGTGGCTGTTAGAAGTATCTGGTATTTTGCTGCACAGAGGAATAAAGGAGATTTAACATCTTCATTGCCTCTGTCCTGCACAAAATGAGATTCTGCAGGGGCAGGTCAAGTATGCTACACAATGTGTACAGTCTCTCTGTCTTTTTCCTCCCATAATTTACTAAAGCAATTCTATGGAAGGACCCTGCCAGAATATTTGGTTTGCCTTCCAAAAGAAGTTAATACATGTGAGATTTTAGCATGCAGCCAGGTCACATTCTGAATGGCAGCTAGGATACAGCCTGGGTGACCCAGCAAATCAGAATGAAAGTTGGACCTGTCCTGTACATAGAAATTTTCTAAATGAGAAAGGTGTTAAAAGATTGCTCGTAAGGCTGAGCAGATCCCTTTTCCTCATGCAGATCAGAGGTCACTTCAGATATTAATTTAGTACTTGAATTACTCTCTTTTTATGTTTTTGTGATTTTTTCTGTGGCCTCTTAGCTGACCTCAGCAATTTCTGAAGGCCACTGTAGCACATGTAACATGGAAGGAAGACCTAAGCCTTTCAAGAATGTTATTACTATACTAGTTTTTAATTTCTATAGAGTTATAATATTCCTGTGCTTTTTTAATCTTATTTGAATGATGTATCAGGAATTGGTTTTTTATGGGCTTTTTGTTCTTCTCCCACTCTGCCCCTCTTCAAAGTAACTGGCACTATTTTTGTGAATAGCACATCCTGAATAGAAATTTACATGTTGAGAACTACAGCTAAAATACACAAACTCCTACTTCAAACCCCCTTTTTACATTATTTTCTGCATGTACAAACTTTCCCATGTTTTCTCACAATCAAAAAGAAAGAATAATAATTAGCCTTATGAATATTCATGGGAATTGCTCTGTTATTTTAACACAATTTTCATGGAACATCTATTCATTGTACCATGAGGAAACTGAAGTCATGAAAAACGAGAAAGCTTGTAGTGTTAATATAAATGAAGAGATGGGAATAGGCGTGAATATGAACAAAACTATTTGAATGGTATTTATTTTCCATTTAAAAGCTGTGAATTTAAAACGTTGTGCAATAAATACTTCTGTATGGACATTTCAAGAAAACCTTCTTGATTAAATTGAAGAATTAGTTTAAAATTAATATTTATTTATTTATAATATATGGAATGGATTATTGTACTCTTCTGTTCGGCTTTAATGCTCTGGAAACTCTTCATTCATAACAATTAAAGCTTCATTACCCATAAACCCATATAATGAACATATGAATGAATACAGAAGAACAATATTAATGTCAAGAAGCCAACAATAAAGTTAGAAAATGCCAAAATCAAGGTGAGAAATTTCTTGCATAAACAGACTCATAATGGTATTTTTTTTTATTAGGAAATTATCTTTTGGAGGGCAGGGCAGGGCAGGGAAGGTAAAAGAGGGCAAGGCAAGGCAAGGCAATGACAGGCAAGGGACTTATATATGGCATAAACATCACCTCTGCAAGGGTAGACATGCAAGTTAGAACATTTCATGTAAAAGGATCTAAGTAGTTCAAATTTTCACAATTTAAAATCAGTGTCATGATATTTTGAAGTATTTTTAATTCCAAATAAATATCGGTGTTCAGTTATGAATAGACTGATAAAGTTCTCATGCCTGTAGACATTGGGCTAAAGCATAAAGTGAAAATAATGTACAGAATTATGGTTGTTAAATGTGGCAAAGACCTTTGATACTAAGCTTAGGCACTACAGCAACTATTTGGTACCAGATCCTTTAAAAAATAATATTACCCTGCCTGAGGTTTTAGCACCTTTAGAGAAAGATCTTAAAAAAACTAAATGAAGAGCAGTGGGATCACAGTGCAAATACTAATGGAGAGAGATGTTTAAATGTTATTATTATTTTTTAAAATTCTTCTGTGTCCAAACATCTTTCTCTGTCCTCATTATGGACTTTTTTCTTTTGATATAACTGAAGAGGGCAAATGTTATCTTAAAAGAAAACATTTTCTTTCAAAAGGTTTCTAAACAAATGCATATTCTTTTACCCAGAATCTTACCTCAGGAGCCTTCATAATATATCAACAGGTTTTAGTGTACAGTGCAAATAGCTGGTCCATAAGCCTCTCAAGCAATTCCTTTTGATACAGACCATGTCACTAGCAGCCATGTTTTCTGAATGCATATATACATATTAAAAAGTATATCTATGCATTTACTTGTAATATTTATATAAATAAATAGTATTGAAGATTTATTTTGTATTGATGTAATTCTACATATAAAAAAATTACAAATATTAATAGCAGAAATTCCATCTATTGCACAGTATATTTTTCTTTCTGGTTCCTTGTGAAATAACAATCTTACACTTGAATTAGTCTTTTCCTGTTTTAACAAAAGTAAGTCCTTTTTTGTATTTCAGTAAATCCCCCATGGGTCCTATTCTCTTGTCTTTTCTTAATTACTATAGGCATGTATTTGAATGTGGTAGTCCTTGTATATTTCAATATAAATGACATAAGGTTAAGAGAACAATTTTATAAATGCCTCTGTGGTACATTAGAGGCAACAGTGGGTGGTAGTAATGACTATTTTGTATGGCATTAGACATCACTTACTCTCATTTGGTGGTGACACACTGTTATTGTGGTACTCCAGAGAATCAACATCTCCTGATGATTCACCTTTAATTGCTGAAGTTTATCCTTTCTTACTAGCACATCAAAATTTTCTTCAGTCATGGAAGATATATAATACCATGAAAATAAAAATAGTATATTAAATTATTATCTAATGAACCTTTTTTGAAAAGGAAGCTTTTGGAAACCTTTGGAAAGTACCTATTGTTTTAGTTACTCGAACTTCAGGAAATAAAAAGTAGGAGATAGTAATGTTTTTCTATTGCACCATTCAAGATGTGTAATCCCAGCAAATGCTGAAAAAAAAGATGATGTGATATATGACGGAAAAAAAACAAACCAAACCAAAGCAAACCCAAGGAAACAAAACAAAAAAGCAACACAGTTTTTAAATTATATATAAATGGGTTACTTGAGGATGTAAAAAAATTTACCTGCGGCAGGACTAATAGACCCTGGAGACTAATCCGAAGCAGAAATTGACTAGTAAGGTTTATTATATAATTTCAATTATTTTAAAGAGTGGGCAGAATCAAAATGTTCAACTAAATAAGAGGAAATAATTAATTTTTACTATATTCTTTTTCACACCTTGATCTTGTAGCTTAAGTTAAAACTATAGTGGCCTCAGCAAAGCTCTGTTAAATTGCTAAAGTACGAATTCGCAGAGTGTGTTCTAAAACCTGTTTGTGTTCTGAGCCTCAGTCAATACAGTTTACTCATGATGGTAGAATGCCCTTTAATTAAGAAAGCTCATAGAGCATTTTGGTGCAACTTAAACAATGACGATCTTGGTTCTAGTGCCCAATTCACTCAACAAAACACGACAGACATTAATGACCAAGAAGTTACACTCTGCTGTGTGACAGCAAATAGTTCACTCTGTACTGGGAAACACCATCTAGCTGTGAACAGAAGTTATAGTGCAACATATAAAAATCAATAGACTCAATTCACCTATGCCCCACAGCATACCGTCATGATTTTCTATAGTTATCTTTCTACCAAGCCTTTTTTACAGCTGTCTTTGATCATATCTTTCTCTTTTCACCTCCTATATAATCTAACCAGTATTTGCTTAGCAGTTTATCAGAGATGCCCAGTTTAAATCTGAAAGCTTTCTTCCACAGCAAAAGATCCTAACAGAATTCATCTAATGTCTACACTGACAAACTAATAGTAACCTTTATGGGTATTAGGTCAGGTCCCAGATCAGCAGAGCTGTCTAGAAAGAACTGCTAAATTGCAGCCGGTAGTCTGGAATGGACTGACTTCAAAAATAGCTTTTTTTCTTACTTTGAAGCACTATACAAACTGCTGTCTCTCCATCTATAGCCTCTAACACTGATTTTGTGACAGTTCAGATCTCCTTGAACGTTTAATGTCTTTTAGAAAAGATGTACTGGAAGCAGAAAGAAACACCAATTTCATCTCTTTAGTTAGAAATAAAACAAAGCTCCAAATACAGCATTTTAACAAAAATCATCACAAAATTTTGAAACATTTTTTCCTTATAAACCAGGAAACACCAACCACAGATAAATTATGAGTTTACAGCTTTGAAGTAAAAATAGTCTTTCAGCTCATCTCCACTCCACAAATTATTTTATAAAGAATTTCTGAATTTCCACCCTGAATCAAGAAGGAAAAAGAATAATGCATTAATTGATATGTTTACACTAGAAGATCATAAGAAATTAGTAATGTAGCTGACACTTCAACAAATAATTATTTCATAACTTCTTTATCTCATCTCCTAAAACAATCGATACTGGATATTTTAAAAATTGTGTGTTCCTTTTTAAGAATTGTCCAAGTTTGAGACATATTAAGGGAAACGCTCCAGAAGGAATGTCTCCTCCAAAGAACGCAGGTTTCAGCCACCCCTCCCCCACAGGTTCAGGAAGAAATTCCTCAGAGGAAAGTGAAAAAGAGGTAATTTATTTAACAAGCAGAGTGCACGCAGGCACAGAAAAAGAATAATGCTAAATAATAAAACCTTTCACTGTGGAGAGAACCTGGTAAAATTCAAAGTTCTTTGTAGACATGGCTCTGCTCTCTCTCTCTGGAACTGGGGCTCGATGTGGGCCCCTCCAGGCCATGGTGTAGGGTCTCCCGGTGATGTTCTGATGTTCTGGTGTTCTGAACAGTTCCAGAAGAGTTTTTGCCTCAGCTAGCAGGCCAGCGAAAAAAACCAAGATTATTAACTCTCCATCTCTCTCCTGAGAAAAGGAACTGAGAGCTGGGAAAAGCAGGAAAAGTTCTTTTCTCCTCTCTGCTGCAGTGGTGAGAGAACGCAAGGGAGGGTGTATGTCCTTGAGATACAAACCTGAAACACTCTGAAAAAATTCACCTGGCTTCTCTCCCCCCTCTCCTGAGAAACAGGTTAAAGACACAGGAAGGCACAAGATTCATGTCTGACACATGGCAGATGATAGGGAATACAGTATCATACAGTCACCCCGGGACAAGAATTATCTTTCCAAGTCCTCTGTCAACCAGAGCACAGACTGGGTTCATGACATAAAATTCACACAATCAAATCGATACTCTTGGAATGTTTTTTTCATGTGAGTAAGGGTTTGCAAGTGTAAATTTCCTTTAACTAAAAGTTCATCTGTCCTCCATTTCCCCTCGATTTCAGATTTCCCATTCTGCAGTGAAATGAGTTGTTCAAACTCTGATTGATCAGTGGCACTAACTAATATTAGCACAAATCAGGGAGCAACTCAGATTTAATACTTTTTAATGTTAATCAGTAACAGGGACATCAAATAAAACTAGTCTCTAGAGTGGAGGGATTGGCTACCTTACCTAACCCTATGCAGACTGAAGAACCAAAAAACAGAGGCAGAGGAATCCTCTTATAATATCCAGGTAAATTGTAGAATTCAATGTTACAGAATGTTGTGGTTTATATGGGGTCCAGGGATGGCAGGGAAGTTCACAGAAAAGACATCAGTTTTGTGACTGTGAACACACAGATACTACATCTGGCTCAGAAACTCCCTGATCTACAGATAACTGAAGGTTGAATTAAACTCCCAGAAGTAACCCTGGCCCATTTCTAATACTGTTCTACATATTTGTATATTTTAACACTCTGGGAGTCAATAGATGAGCATGACGAACCTCTGGTCTGATTCATCATGAAGAATCTGCTAACAAATAATCCTTGAACAGTTGTGTAACCTATTTGGTTATGTCACTATCCAAAAAAAGATTTAAACAATCTGATTACGTTAGCAAGAAGGATTCTTGGAAACTGCTGATGATTTTGCTTCCTCAAACAGGAGGTAGATAAAGGACTAGATTTTTTTTGTTTCAAAACCTAATTACAAAATATTTGATATTAAAAAAATTTAGTCCACTCTTCTGCTGTCATTTACCAATGCCACCTTAATTTCAACTTGCAGGATAAAATTTTATTCATGATGGAGACATCTGATAGTCCTTTTGTCAATTTAGCACCTTAACAAAAACAATGCTGGATAAAAAAGAACTTTATACATACATAGACCTACCCATACAAAGTAAACATTATAGTAAACAGTTTCAGCAATGTGCTTTTCCACGTTTGTTCATTATGTATATTTTACTTTTTCTCAGATTAATTATTCCATTTGAAAATTACATATATACAGGAAAACAATCTGAATTAGTAACAATGCAACTAGATTAAGGATTCTCAATCTTTTTAAATTTTCAGGCAATAAAATGTAGGGGTTTGCTAAATTGATTTTTCCTTTCGTCTTCCTTTCACTAGCAGTTCAGTTTGTTTCAATTGCAAGTTAAACAAATATTTTATAGGAAATAAGTCTATCTAATAACAATAACCTTAAATTTAAGTTTCTGCCTTCAAGCGCACATGATTTGTATCTTGAGGTCTTCAGGGATATCTACAACACATCACTTGTAGTCCAGCAAAAATTATTTCTGTCTTTATCAGTGGGATGCCCTGGTCCTGGCTCTGACCCATCAGAGAGGTGGCTCAGCCTCACCATGCTCTAGGCTGTGTGTCCCTGGTTTAACCCCTGCCCCAGGACCAGCAACTGCTGCCTACCCTGCTCCAGCTTCAGCTCTGTCCCCTTCCCACAATCATCGCCTGAAAAACCATCCCCTTTTGAGGACCTGGGGCTGAGGGCTGAGGATGATGGAGGTGTGGAGAGTAGCTCAGAGAACAGGGGTCCTCCTGGGAAGGGGTGTTTTGTGCAACACTTTCTCCTGTTTTTTTACTGAGGTTTTCCTGTGCTACAGATGATGTTCCCTCCTCTGCAGTTCACTATCTAAATTAGTCAGCACTTGACATGACAAGCTCAGTGATTTTTCTGCTGAAATAATGGAGACAGAAAATAATAGTTTCAATACATTCAATATTGAAGTAGAAAGCCTTGGCTTTGACAGGAATAATTGTGCCACTTTGTGTTTGGTTCATAGAAAGAACTTCAAAGAATGATGAACAGCCAAATAAGTGACCTCATGACAATCTCCTTAATTAGAATAAATTAGGAGAAAACATTGTTTTAGCAGAAGAAAATCACTAGAGTTGTCTCTAACAAGACATTTAATTATATACATCAAGGGGAATTTCTTAAGGGACATCTTTTTTCTTCATCTATGTAACTCATTTAAAATATTTCCATCTTTGTAAATGTGACTGGGGAGATACATCAAACTGGATAAATTAGATCTAATTTCATCACCAATATAAACTTTGTAAAAGTTCCAACCAATCAAGAAAGATTAAATCCCAAAGCTGATTTTGAGTTAAATAAAAATTACATTTTATACTAGTGATGAGTGACTAAATTCAGGTGTAATATCTTAATGACATAATGAAATGAAAAATTGCCATAATTTTACAGTTCAACCAGATGTTTAGATTTATGAATAGAAATACAGATTTGAAAAACAAAACAAAATGTTACCAAGAAGAATGGATAAATCTTATTTTACTGTTAGGATTTTTTTTTTCTTTAAATCACATGAGTAAAAATTTTAATTTAGGAGATAAAGCACACTGGAAGTTGGGTCTAATATATAAATATATATTAAAAAAAAAAAAGATACATTGCAAGACAAATAACAGAAGAACTGAAGCCTGATCTACCCTCAGGACTGTATGCATTACCTACCTAAACACATGGCGATTGACACATTGTCACGTATACATGTACTTACATACACAGGAGTAGACAGAATATAAATAATCTTACATATAGCACCAAAAAATAGAAGAGAAATCCTTACATGTACCATTATTAGTATGTATTACAATATTTCAGGGTACCCTCTCCTACTATTATCCAAGACAAAAAGTTGCAAACAGAAGCTGTCAAAAAAAGGGTGACTACCATAAATACTTCCACTTATACATATCAGTCCTGAGGGTTAGTAAATGCTGATGAAAAATGCCTGAAGACTGAAAGGATTAATGTTAATTATTTTATTATAATTCAGTTTACATAGGAATACTGGATCATTATACTGGCTTATTATTTTAAATCAGAACAATTCAGAAAAAGACTGGAGAACCACTTTCATAGTAGTTTCAGAGTCACATATGTTTAAATCAATTTTATAAAGCTAGTTTATCCTTTGTCCAATGTAGAGAGTATACTGTTAACTGCACTGTTGATTCAGATTTAAAATATCAAGCCTAAAAAGGCATCATAGTAAGAAAAAAAGCTAGACTATGTATTGTTTCTTAAAGGATTATACCTTGAAGTTATTTTTCATCACTGAAGGCCTTTTCCTGTCCTGAACTAAGTTATCAGCTAGAACCTTCTATGGAAAGGCTCACAAAAAGCTAGAACTAGATTTAAAAAAATTTTTAAAAAGTGATTTCATTCTGCGTTTTTTTTTTCTTTTTTGTCATATCTGCTTCAGATCTATTTAATTCTCATGGCTAGAAGTATTTGGATGTCCTCC
This sequence comes from Dicrurus megarhynchus, assembly GCA_013399195.1. Classification (NCBI taxonomy): domain Eukaryota; kingdom Metazoa; phylum Chordata; class Aves; order Passeriformes; family Dicruridae; genus Dicrurus; species Dicrurus megarhynchus. Next base: position 47,131 of record VXAD01000867.1, on the reverse strand, counting down.
CAGCTTGGTGACATAATTTTAAATTTTCTCTCTTTTTAATTTCTTTCACATTTAAGTTGTGCCCTGACGAGTACATTCCATCTGCTTACCATGCAATTGACAAAGAGCTTGCAAATTAATGATCTCAAGCTGTGAGGAACCTCTTTCTCTTGAGTTCAAAACTCATCTGAACTCAATGTTGAAGTTCCTGACATTTTTGAGGGTCTGAAATGCTATTAGTGAGCTACATAATGAGGCACATTTTGAAGTGGTTTTACTGGAAAACTGTGTGATAAGATGTCCTTGTAAGCAGACTGTAATTTTTTGTTATGTTACCACTGCATTTTTTTTCCCACAAAACTCTATATACAACTTCAAGCTATTTTTATATCTGCTATTTACATAACACCACTTGGTAGGTAAAGCTATATAGGCCTTGTAGCTAATGGATTGACCACTGACAAATCAATGTGATGTCTCATCCTCATTAAGAAAAATGAAATCAAGAGATACAGAATATTTTATTTATATCTTGTTTTCAAGTTCCTAATATAAATAATCACTTGTGACTCAGATAATAGATGCTCATTTTTTCAGAAACCAGATTAAAATAAGGGGATTTTTATCCCCTTGATAACATGTATATTGATTAGGTTGTAATGGGACACACTGGCACTAGAGTTCTGGAATAGGTATATATGTCACAAGACCCTTTTAGAGAAACCACACTATTTTGTAGCAACTAGAGATGTAAAAGGAACCATACAGTGTCTCAAATATCTTTAAAAATTATGTTTAGATTACTCAATCCTCATTTTGCTCAACACAGTTAATTGCAGTAAATTAAAACTGTGCCACAGTTGCAATGATGGGCACCACAAGTTAATTACATTAACGTTGTTGCATAAAGAGCAACAAATGTCCCAACTGTGTCTACAAACCGCAATTTGTTTCGCAAGCTAGCATGGTCTTGGAGCTCAGAGAGTTGATTTTGATGAAACCACACTGAAAGGTGTATTTCAGGAGTATATACGATATTTAGACTGCTAAGGGCTTTTTCTAGCCATGGTAATTGAAAAGACTGTAGCCAAAGCAAATTTTCCTTACAATGAAAATATTAAGGTTGAAGGGATACAATCAAGGTGCCCACTACATGTGATCTGAGTTTCTCCAATTACTTTATTGACTACCTTGCCACTGACCATAATGTGATTTTGAATACTTTGCTCCCATACACATAGCTCAGCTGAGATATCAGTCTTGAACTGAAACAAAGCACAGAAAAACAAAAAATTGCATGTGAGAAATAAGAAAAATAAGGCAATATCAACTAGTCATCTTGAATAATTACTCTATTTTCAAATGTTCTAATCTGAACAGCCTCAGGGTTTTCATATGATCACATCCCAAAACAGTTATGATCTTCATTTTCCTCAGATGCACTGGGGAACTCTTTTAGACTGATCTCTCTTCTATTGGAACCATTATCCAGGAAATCTCTGTAACTATAAAACTGAGAAATGTTCCTGGGCCTATGACAGGAAAGATCAAGTGAGGAAAATTTTACACTGGCATGCAAGTGTTGTAGACAATAGTACTTAAAAAAAATATTTTAGCCTCTAGTCATATTACAGTATCTGAATCAAAACCACGTTAATCAATTATGCTTCTCAGAGCTTTTTTTTGAAATACAAAAGAACATATTAATCTTGTTGAATTACCATTACAAATTTAAATCAGCTCCCCAGTTCTATTTCTTTTTTTCTCCCGATAAAAGCAAGTCATTTAACACAACTACCCTATTAATGCAATTTGCTTACTTAAACATTCTGAATTTTGTTTTGAACCTTCAGTTCTGAAATCTGAAGCCTCCTCTAAGAGTTTCGTAAATTTGCATATAGAGCAGGTTATCTTTGTACTTTACCTCTGCTAAGCCTATAGTATGTTTCCATTTAATTGTGAAGTTTATTTACATTGTCTCAATTTTTGTGTTTGTGTTTATAAATCTCACGAAACTGAAAGCCCTTAAAAATGGATTTTGACTATCCATGAGTTGAGGAATCTTCTAGTCACAAAATCTTGGATGGCAAAGTGTTCATTAGCACTGTAGTCTGCCCCATTCACTCTAGAATTCCTTGAATTTCATATGAACAAGCTAAATGGATGAAGATGGGATAAGTCTGGATGAAAATGTAATTTTAGAATTTAATTTTCTTTATTCTGAAAAAAAAATGACACAAAAGCCCGTGAGGCTATGAGATGGTAATTGCAGGTACATCTCCTGCTCTCAAAGCACAGTGGCAAAAGGCAGGGACTGTATGAAAGTATAGAAGATAGGTGGCTTTCTTGTGAAAAGTTTTTATATACATTGAGACACTGAATAAGAAAAATATTTAAAATGTTGCTTTGTTTAATTTCCAAAGAACTTCTTTGCATAGGAGACATTCCTTATTCAATATTTCTTCTTTGTCCCAGGAGAATATAAAACAATGTCATGATAACTGTAACTTTTCACAATTTATTTTGCTCTGTCAAATCACCTTACATATATGCTATAAATTTAACTCAAATATTAAAACATTTAATCATTAAAAAAAGAGAGAGAGAGAGAGAGATCCTTTCATTAAATCCTTACAGGCCAAGTCAAGAATTGTGGCTCAGATGAATGGACAGTGGGATGGATTGAGAACTGGTTGAGGTCATGGAGTCTCCCTCACTGGAGATATTCATGAACCATCTGGACACAGTCCTGTGCCATGTGGTCTAGGATGACCCTGCTTGAGCAGGGAGGTTGGAGAGCTTGACCCACTGTGGTCCCTTCCAACCTGACCCATTCTGTGATTCTCTGATTCTGTGATACAGGAAAAGAAACAAAGCAAAATTCTACTAAGTGCATTGGAGCTGGGAATGCAAATTTGGATCATGGTAAGACTACTTTCTATGAGGTAGGAATAATTAATAATTTAATCCTTTGTTTGAACTACTCATACATCCACATGGATAAAGACATCCTGTTTTGAAATTTATTCCTAATAAGACTTGAATTACATGTTCTTTTCCACCATCTTAGAATTTAAAAATATCAGTTACAGTTGGTACCATTTATTATCTCAACATTTCAAAAAATATTAAAATTTTAATAAATAACACAATTTTTAAAGTAATAATTTTTTTAAGTGTCTTATAATTCGCCTTTCTGTAAGATACATAATTTTTTCAAAGCCCAGTTCATGTTTTGTACCCCTGATATATACTCTGTTAAACTTCTCCATGATATCTCAAGTGCTGCAATAAATGGAAAAAAAATTGCTATTAACAGATTGGAACACAATATTCTTATTCTTATCAAAAAGCTGTGTAATCTTACTTGAGAAGTATTCTGCTGCCTTTTTCTTTCATTGTCTTAATTCTCATCCTCCACAGTTTTCAAGTTTAATAGAAGTCACCTCAAAAAATTAACAATAGTATAAAAACTGACTTATATAAGAATACTAGCCCAGGACTCAATGTTGATTTGAAGAATTAGCAGTCTAATATAATAATTAGCAGTCAAATATAATTCGCTTTGGTTTTAATCTATTCTCCTTTTTTAGTTTCACACAGTGCATATCTAATATTGTGACATTAATATTTATCAGTGTTACAAATATGCTGATGTTATAAAACCTCCCACCTTCTGCCTCTCTTGAAAGGTAAAATGAAGACATTCTTCTGCAAATGGGTTAATTGCTTAAACAGTCACAAACAGGGATTTATCATAGTATAATTTGGGTTGGCGGAGACCTTAAAGGTCATCTAGTTCTAACCCCCCATCATGGACTGGGATACCTCCCACTGGACCAGTTTGCTCAGGGTCCCATCCAACCTGACCTTGAACACATTCCAGCAAATAATTTCTTTCCAATACCTAGTCTAAATCTACCATCTTTCAGTTTGAAGCCATTACCCCTTGTCCTGCATCTACATGTCATTGTAAAATCCCTCTCCATCTTTCTTGTCAGTCTTCTTCAGGTACTGGAAGGCTGCTATAAGGTCTCCCTGAAACCTTATCTTCTCCACACTGAACAGCCCCAGCTCTCTTAGCCTGTCTTCATAGAAGAGCTGCACCAGCTCTCTGATCTTGTTTGTGGCCTCCTCTGGACATGCTCCAAGAGGTTCATGTCCTCCTTATGTTGGGAAGCCCATGAGAGTGGAGTATAGGGGCCACAAGCTAGACAAGCTTCTCTTACCCCAAGTTCCAGGCTGCAAGTGCACATTGACAGCTCATGTTAAGTTTCTCATTCACCAACACCCCCAAGTTGTTCTCCTAAAGGCTGCTCTCAATCTTTTGTCTGCACAGTCTGTAATTCTGCTTGCCTCGTTTAACTTCCTGAGATATGCACAGGCCAACCTGTCAAGCCTGCCAATGCCCCTCTGGATGTCATCCCTTCCCTCCAGCATGCTGACTGCACCACACAGCTTGGTGTTGTTTTGCAAACTTGCTGAGCATGCACTCAATCCCACTGTCAAAGTCACCAACAAAGATATTTCTTTGTGCAAGTCCCAATACTGACCGGTGGGAAATGTCACTCATCACTGGTTCTCCACTTGGACATTGAGCAACTCTTTGAGTGAGAGCATTCCAGCCATTTCCAAGCTAGTAATGGAATTCCTGGGTTCAAAAATTGCAAACTCCTTCTGTGGGTGACCACATAATATCTTAATTTTTAATTCTGTACATCAGCAGTTGATGGGCAGTCCTTTTTCATTTTACTTGCTGTTTGTCGTCTGTCACTGTTTTATCTATTTCATATGATTTAGCAGCTTTAGTGAGTTTACAATAAGTTCCTTTCATTAATTAGATTTTAAATAGCAGAAAATTGAGAGAGTAGATTAAACTAGGAAATATGTCTTCCATCTACTATTATTTTAGGTCATTTTATTTTTAGTACTTATACCATGCCTTCCAGGCCAAAGATTCATGCAGACACAGAGCATATATCTGTGGTTTATAACCTTATCCATTAATACAGTGAACAAAAACTGTCATGTATTCCAGGGGTATAACTCTGATAATGAGCACCATTGGCACAGCATAAAGCTTCATGTCTGCCTGTATTCCTATTTAAATATAAATCATGCAACATATGCGAAGCATATGTGGGTTTGCAGTAATTTCTGTCAAAACATGACATTAAGGTCCCAAGTATTTTATCACTACTGTTTCCTTGGTTTCTTAATACAAGACACTTTTAAACAACACTATCAGGTACTTTTGGCTATGTAGTAGATTCTATGGATTTCTCAGAAAAGAAGCTTGAATAAATTATGTTTATATTAGTGGTGAATAGACACTGAATGGTTTGTCATCTGTCATGGAATTTTGATTGGGAGGAGGAAGTGAAAGTTCCTCCTTCTATTTTTCAGCAGAAAATAATCAAACAACGAAAGAAATTATATTGTGAATTTTGTTTGTTTTCAACTCTGTAACTGCGAATCCCTTAGGAAAAAAAAAAGGATAAGAAATTTCAAGAAACTATTGGTATTTATTGTCAATTTCATTTTCGTCTTCCACACAATTAAACTTCCCAATACATATGGACAATATTTTTTATACAATCCTTATCAATCATTCCTAGAAAGAATTGGAGAAAACCAGTCTTTCAGATATATGGCATAGTTTAATGGGACTTTTCCTTTAGACATCTTTTTACTCATTATAAACACAAATGTGTGTAATTTCAAACAGATTAGCAAGTTTCATTTAACAAGTGACTAGGTTCATATTTTATCTTACTAGACTAGAAAAGCTATGGCTATTTTTTCTGCTTACTGTGAGCTCAATGTAAAAATAAAATATATTCTTCATTTAACATATATTGCTGTAGGTGGGGCTCTGAATGTTAATTTTATTGTTTTCATCTTGATTTTCTAGGTGTCATCTTTAAACTAAATTTAAAAAACTAGTTGACAATTCTTATTGGGCTTAAGCAAATATTTAAGTGCCACTAAAAAAGCAGAGGTACATGCTGGAAGTTAAAATCATGTGTTTTGTTCTCCTAAACAGGGCCTTAACTCCTGTCTAAAATCATGTTTTATCAAGACTCTCCACTTCCAAAATAGGAGCTCCAAGCTCCAGGCTTCAAAGTTCTCCAGTCTTTGAAGAATGATAAAAATATTACATGAACTGTCTCATCTATTTATATAGAATATATTCATTCTAAAGGACATCTTTATCCACATGAATGAGAAGAAGGTTGTCAGGAGCAGATAGCATGGAGTCACTAAAGGTCAATGATGTTTGACCAGCCTGATTGCCAAAGAAAAAGACATTGCGTAGTGGTGTCCATCATTGATACTTCTTGAGCTGGGCATTGAAAAGGTGAGATTGCTGACATGCAGTTTTCAAAGAAAGAAAATAATAAAAAGAGACACATTACCTTTTTTAAGTTGAAATGTAAGAGTTCAGAAGGAAGGCACAGTTCCAGAAAAGACTGAGAAAACCTTCCAAAGTCATTAAAAAAATATCAAAATGCCATTGAAAGTTGTTTCTTGGTAAAAATTCAGGAGGGACCTAAAAGTATAGCTGTTCACAGAAAAGGATTAAAGGATAAAGCAAGAAGTAGAACATCTATAGAGATGGATATGAAACTATTCTAGAGAATAGTTTTAAAGGAAATTTATCCAGTTTTCCTTTTCTTTTTCCATTTTCTTTTAGAAAGCAAGTAGACAAATTCTACAAAAAAATGTTCACAGGGTAAATTATTTTATTAAATAGGTTTGTTTATTTAACTTCTTATATGATGTCTATTGTGATGATTATTTTCCCAAAGTGCCAGTCTCAGGCAATTTGGAGGTAATATGCAATGTAAGTCTATATAATGTAAGTCACTATATAGACCCATATCACTGACTCATACTGAGAGGGCTATTAATGACAGTTTCCTATGAAGGGATTTGTATAAATGCTGAGAGTATCAGAAGAGGATAGAAGTTCTTAAAATTAATTTAGTTAATCCAACAGTAGGAACTCACTCCATTGTTACGTGAATTCTTTGTGTGGCACAGTGAAGACAGAGGCTTCCATTATTGTCAAGTACAAAGCAGGCTGAAAGACAGAAGAGCTTCACAAATCAGAATAGTTTAGGACTTTATTGTTGACTGTAATAACAAATGCCATCTGAAAAATGATAATGTTCTTCCTGATACTGTTCTGTGCTATGAAGACATAAAAATAGCAGTATTTCAGTACTTAGAGATTCTACAGATAGTATTAAATTTGAAAAGAGCAGAGAAATTCCTTGATGTCAAAACACGCTTAACTGGAAAATCCAATCTGACTCCTGAAGTTTCCAGAATAAAAACTGCAGTTAAATTTCCCAGTTTTAGAGATTTATTGAGAACATATAAATAATTTTAAATACTAAGAAACAGACTTTTTTTCTAGTTCATTGGTAAAACAAGTTTGGTTGCTGAAAGAATCTAATACTTGCACCTTAAATTTCAAGTGCAATGCCATATTGAGAATATTATCTTGATGAATTGGTGGGTTAACGTTTGGTAATACTACAGGTGTATATACCTACTCAGACACAGTAGCAGTCACAAAACCAAAGAGAAACTCTGAGAACAGTAGATGGGGCATTGATCAAACACTTGGATGAAAGTTTGGTTGTGATCGATTTTCACGTCCATCTACAAAGCCACCATCAAAAAAGAATAGGACAAAATAAATGGTTCTTTCTTCAGTATGATGACATATATGTTTCTCTGAAATAGCAGTTGTACAGAAAACAGTACAGTAAAGGTCTTTTCCATGAAAGCTATCCTGAGAAGAAAGACAACAAATTTTCCAAACCCTGAGAAGGTATACCACCATTATATTTACCGTTTCAATTGCTGTCTAAAATGAATACACCTATTGCATCCTAAAATTAAAAAAAAACTCCTTAGGTAGAAATAATGTACTTTCACACAAAGACATCTTAATACTTTTAATATTTGATCTTTTTTGAGTTTTGCAATGTTGATTAGAACTGAAGATTTCTGAAACAGGTAAATTGCATGATGACAAAACCAGACTGCTGAAAGTCCCATTTAAGCCCTGAAGTTTAATGAAAAAAAATTTAGATTGCCCAGTTTTACAGATGCATTTATTCCATAGACTAGATGGCTATACAAATGTTTCTTGCTTATGGCTTTTTTTATGTATATCAAACCACATAAAGCTAGTTGTTTTTCTAAATAGCAACTTATTGTTCCCTTTCCCATGAAAGATTATTTACTCTTTATGTTTGTGGGCTTTTTTGTACTCTGCTTTCAAAAAATTATAATTTCTTGAAAACACCATGTAAATAAATTTAAAGGATTCTAGATTTTTCTTCAAGTATTATGACAGAGAAAAATTAATTAAGTTAGTCCATGGTTCTTCATTAAACAGTACCCACAGTTTCCGGTCCATCCATTTTCCAAATTATTCATTAAAAATTATTCTTTCTTCTTTTTGGTATTAGGCTAGCTAACATATCTACAGATGTTTGCCACCGTTAAATTTCCAGTGTAAACAAACAAATTCAAAAGTCAACTATTGTCTTACAAAGGTTATCAGCAGGAGCACAGGTAGACTATTTCACCAGTTACTGTATACACAACTAATATATTCTTATTTTACTGGAAGATTGGAACAGCGGATCATTAATGACATTTTAAAGAGTCAATTAAATGCATTGTAATTATATAGTTAATTTTACTCTTCAATATTTTGAAGTATATTGACGATTTACACAGAAAAACTAATGTCCCAAATGAGTTCTTTATGCAAATTTAAAAGGCAGATAATGCAGCTTAATATGAAGATCCAGGTGACATACTATGTCAAGAAGTAGAACCTAAATACCTGCACTAGATTTTATTCAGGCTTAACACACTTAAAAGTAAGGATGCAATCAAAGATCCAAAATTAACCTATAATCTATTCCTCTGTGGTACATAGGAATACAACTTTCACCCATAAACTTTTCTATGCTGCTTAATTTTCTGCCACAGGTCATGTCCAAGGTGCTGCCATCTGAGAAAAGATAAGCATCTCAGAACACAATCCATAGCTACTAAGACTCTTAAAGTTTTGTAAGTTAGCCAGCAGTAATTTTTTTCTAACATTTTGTTCCTTTACTGTGTTCTTAGTATACCTAACACACCCCAAACAATGTTTAATACAATTATCATAATCAATTGCCTCTAAACCAATGAATACTTGGAGCTGTATAAGAAGATAAAGGCTGCTAGTCTCCAGGCTGTGAGAATAAAAACCAATAATTTAAAGAGAATAGAAATTTGCATCACTAATTTGTAAATTACTTTCATCAGGCTGATGAATTCTCCTTCCTTCCTGTCATACTGCTGTCAAACGTATAATGGAAGGAGCTTAAGATTTGAGACATTAATCAAAAGAATGCGGACTCTATCCAAGAACTCTCAACCAAGATAAGAGTGCCCTGGTTCCTATTCTTTAAATTGCTTACATATTTCTATTATTCAGTCATCAAACACAAATTAGAAATAATTAGAGATCTGAGTCTCATACTTGAAAATGGTGTGTTGTCGTCATCGACAATATTAATTTCTGTCTCGGCTTCCATCTTGCTCTTGGAATCTCATTTCCTTCTGTACAGAGCAAGAGATCCATGAAGCAGCTCAAGTCTTTCATCATGAAAGCTGGAGCTTTGAATATTCTTAGGTGAAACCTGGATTTCTGACTTGCTGTACTAACAACTAGGTTTTGTACAAAAAGGGTGAGGAGCCTTCAAACATCTAATTCTGTAAGCACTTCTAGATGCTTGTCTATCCTTTAGTGACAGTGGTACTAAGCAAAAAAAGCAGGTCTTGAGTTCAAGAAAAAACCTTGAGTTCAAAACTCTAACCCCAGAATAACCCAGTACTTCTGGAGCTTCTGGATCAGCTTCTCTGATGTTTTGGGGGTTTTTTTCCAAAGGAATGGGGCTGATTTAATTTAACCCTCTAATAGTTGTGCATTTTTCTCAGCTACTCACCAAGTGAATTTCTATTAAGAGAGGTATCTAAGATTCTAGAGGAAATACAGATGATTTTTGTTTCAGACTGCTTGCCTAAATTTTAGATAAAGTTAGACTAAAAAGCTTCTATTTTATAGGATTCCTAATTTATGTACTTTCTATTGGGTTTATTGCACAGTTAAGGCCATTGAAATTTATTGCAGTCTAGCACTTACCTTACAACTACTTGTGGTTGAGGTTGCAGTACAAAGGGCTTTGAAGATCCCTATTTGGTGTGGAAAGCACACCTAATGAAAGTCAAAATATGCATTTTCTTACTGTAGAAACTGCTTTTTAGAAAACAGCACATGCAGAAGAAAAGCTGTGGGCGCTATTGTGCACTATTTTAAACAAAGCAGATTAGTGGCTAAATCATCCAGTCAGAAAGAGATTTAGATTTATCTCTCTCTTTGGCCTGAAGGGGAGCTTTAGAGAGCCAAAAAGAAAATGTTTTAATCCTGGAGACAGAATAATGTCCTATACTAATTTCTAGGGCATATGAACAGGATCAGAAAGTAGGAGAAAGTGACAGTGAAGTGCTATAGAAACAGTTGAAAAATAATATTGTAATAACAGATATCACCTCAATGTCTTCAATTTCTATGAGGGAACAGGAATTAAATTTTCCCCAACCAAAAACCTGATGAATGGTATATCAATGACATTTTTTTGACTTTGTTAGTCGAGGCATAGAAATATGAGAAAATTAATCCAACTTTATAAGTAATAGGTTTTTTCTTTCTTTTTGATTTTCCTATTGGAAGCTTTCTATATCTCTCTCTCAAAGTAATATTGTCTGCTAATTAAATAAATAAAATAGGTCAAAGACTAGGTTTTCAGCCCTTACTAAAACAGTAACAAAATTGTTCATAGAGTTCACTTTTTTACTGAAGTATCCAAAAAAATACTATTTGTCTGCTTCCAAACTGACTGTAAGAAGCAGGTTTTCATCACTAATATTATACCCAGACTAAAATTGATAGCTTTTTGACACTCTGCAGCTAATTTGGGCCACAGCCAAAGGATTGTCCTTACAATTAAACTGTATGGACATTTTTGTATTAGTGTTCAGGTCTGTATTGTGTTCCTTTTCCTTTTACTGCTAAAGATGTATCTATTGTAATCAGAGGTGGTAATATGGCTTTGTAATGCCTGTGCTAGGTGAGAATTAGGTATCCAATTTTACTCGTTAAGGAAGTACATATATGTGCTATCAATCAGCAGTATTTCCTTCTTACTCTGGTGATGAATCCATAGTTGAGGAGATTTTTCCAAGATACTGCATTTTTATGGTTAGTTCTTAATGCTGCATTTTGGTTTTACAGTCCTTTCAGATGTATAAAAAGCTATGTGACAAAACAGTACACAAAAGCCAAGAAATGTATCTTAGTGCCCAAACAAAAATCTTTCAGCCTGAGGCATACTTGAGTACAACTTTATGGTTTGAGGTATAAATATAGACCAAGAAGATTGCATCAGAAATAAAAAAAAATAAATTTTCGCTAGCCTATTAATACAGCACATTTAAAGAAATTGAAATTATTGCTTGCACTGAATACCCGGGTTTTGCCTGTCACAAAACAGCCATCCATGAAGCAAAGTATATGTTTCAGCTAATTTCAAGTAGGTAATCACACTACTTTCCTAGATAATCTCCTAATTTATCAGTCTTCTTTCTTTAAGAGACTCTCTGAAACTGTGGCAGAAAATGATAGGAAAAAATGGTAGGAAATCCATGGTAGAACACTTAAAAATACTCAAAAGTTACCAAATTGAGAAAATCTAAATGTTTATTATAGGAAAATGCACTCTGATAAATTTTAGTTTATGACAGTGAAATCTCATCTTCTAAAGTGCATATTTTTATTTTCAATTTTATCACTGACAAATATCAGCAAACTTGGATATTTATAATCTTAAGTAGTGCATCCATCATAAATTAAACAAAAATATGGAAAAGAACAGGCAAATACTATACCAAGATATTAGATAAAACTTACAGATTCTTAGGTATAGTCTCAGTGAATTTACAGAAGTCTATTTCTGAGCCTAATTTATTAAGATAAAGCACAAACAAGGTATATACAGATTAGTCTTGTAGGAGCTTCACTGAATAGGTGGGATCTGATTCATCTTTTTTCTCTATTAACCAATATGGAACAATTTTGGATTTACTTTCCACTGTTGCCAATAAGAGGAAGTAAAAATTATATTGCTGTACATTTAGTTCAAATCATTAATTGCATGGAAAATTCTTTCATTAATACATTCTGATTTTTACCGAAATGATAATCTCAGCAGTTTTTTAATTGAGGTGGTGAAAGGATCAACAGGTGAAAGGCCATGAAATGGGTGAGGTCTCAGTGTGGACTTCTTGCTTTGGATGAAAATGGTCTGGTGCCTTTAAAAGAGCTTTCCCTGTGAGACTTGAATGTAGAATCTCCTTGACTCCATTGAGTCAGCTGCCTGTTTCCAGCCCCTGGCTGCACTCTACTCTCTTTGCTGTACATTCAATGAAGCTGTGCAAGGGAGCAGTACCCTTCTGTCACTAATGTCATTTTGTCTAAACCTTGGAGGGAAAAAAAAAGATCCGTGAGTTAAAATGTTCTGTTTCCTTCCCACGCAAACCGGAACAGGGACAGTTCAGTATTACTGATAAAATGTTTTAATTGCTTTATTAATTGAAGTAAGAAGAAAAATTAGGAATTGTCCATCATCATCCTTTGCTTATTGTATGTATTGCCTTAGGCAAGAAACATGCTATTGCTAATTTTAGTTTGCTTTGTTCATCTCATTTTACTTTTGATAGCTTACAAATGTGACTGCCTACTGTGATATGACCCAAGTTTCATGAAATAAGATCCTACCGGAATTCTGCTGCATAAGATGTGTTGTACAGCTCAAAGCATATTAAATACTTGAAATCACAATACTTCTTCAGTTCAATTTAAATAAATGATCCTGGTTGGTTATGGGAAATCAGGAAAGTCCAAGGAAAAGGAAGGTGTTTGGAATGCTAGAGTCTAAAGGATGAAATGATGATATGATCCCAGTTAATGAAGTGCTAGCTTTCAGCTTATGTAGGATCAACAATTTCCTCTCTCATTGTGTGGCACTATGCCAAACAGCAGTTCAGTCTTATGTTCTCTAGGAGATTATAGTTACTCTGTCCCTAATTGCAGTATATGTAAGGAAAAAAAATGCAAGACGAAATTTTTTTAGGTGGTTTGTGAGATTTTATACAGTCATTTTTCTTTTTGTGGTTTCTCATTTCTTAAATATGTGCATCATTTGTTATGGTTAAATTAGCTGTGTGTCAGGAAGTTTAATCTGTTAATTAGACTGTGTATACATAACATGTATTGTAATGGTTTGAAATACTTTTGAAAAGCATGGCCAGGACTCTTTTCATAACAGAATGTGGACAGAACTCTAACTATATTTTTGTTGCACTTTTGTGATTCTGTCTTCATTTGTACCTCAGTAGAATATTCTTCTTGAAATACAAAATAAAATGAGCAACCAAAAATCTGTGATACAGAACAGTCTTGTGGAATGGAAAAATAAAAAACCTGATGTTATTGGTGATTTACTCACAGTAAGAGAAAAAAATGTGTACAGTGTATGATTTTTTTTTTTGTGAATTTGACAAGTTCCATGCCGAGCCTTATGCAACCAGAGAAAAGGAGATTCTAAAATCCAAACATCCCCATTATAGACTGCTTCCTCTCCTCTGTATCAGATGCTCTATACCCTATATGCCTCCCATTTTCCATTTGTTGTCTCACTCACTCATGCAGTAGCTATATTCATACCAAATAAAGCTCTTAAATAATGGACACAGACAAACACTGAGTTGGAAACTAGTCTAAAAAACTCTTTCTCACACTGTACTTTCCTTGGTAATCACAGGAAAATCTCTGCTCCCAGCTCAGGGCAATGCCTTTCCCAGTGGTCCTGTAGTTCCCCAAGAGAGATGCTTAATTCTCCAGAAAGCCATTTGGAGCATCTAGACTGCATTTCTCTTAACCCCTCCAGAGATATGGGAAAACTTACAGGGACACTATTCCTAATTTAGACACTTAAGGTAATGTACCTCACAATCATAGAATAATTTAGAAAGAATTTCTGGAAGTCTTTTAGTCCAAGACCTCTCTTCAAGCAGCATCAAACAGGTCAAGTTATTAAGAACCTTGAGTTTAAAATCTGTCATCCTCAGGGATGGAGATTCCATCCCCAGACTCTCTGGGAAACTTTCCCGGTTTTTAGTTATTTTAGTGGTGAAAAACTTTATCCTATTATATAATTTATTTTTCCTAATATCTGGGCTTCTGTCATTGCAATTCCTGTCCTCCAGAGCTTCTTGTGCATCACTACACACCTCCAAGAAGAGTCTATTTCTCTTCTCTGCACAAAACTTTATTAATATTTTCCCTAAGCCTGATCTTCTTAACACTGCACAAATTCAGCCTCTTACACATTTTGTGATCCATACTTCTAATCATTGTAGTGGTTCTCTGACATACTCATTCCAGCACACCATTATATTTCTTACACCAGGGAATAGAAACTGGACACAGTACTCCAATAGCAGACTCACAGCCACCAAACAGCAGGGAATAATCACTTCTCTTGACCTGCAGGCAATACTGTTCCTGCAAAGATATTTTCTGCGCTCCATTACTTGCAGGTCCCTTTCTCACATAATTACATAGTCTCTGCTGTCCTTAGATGATACAAATACACTTTTAAATGAACTCCAGAAAACAACTAGAAGGTAAATGAGAATATGATATGGCAAGTAGTGTTTATCTATTGTGACTTACATGTGTCATGCAGAAGTTGAGAGTATGTAATCTCAGTTACACCTTCTGGTATTAAAAATTAATACCATGTAGTGGTATTAGTATCTCCAGTATGTTGGTTTTTTATTTAATCTCCAAGCTACTTCTATGAATTACAGTATCTCAATATCTATTATTTTATTAGAGTGTACAACACCACCTTGCTTTGGTATATGTTTCCAGTCATTAAAGAAAAGTGCTTGAATACAGGCCGTTTCTGTGGCAAACATAAGGTTTGTTGGCTGCAATGTTCCCATTGAAAGAGAAAGCACTCAAGTAGAATTTCTCAATAACAATCAATTATAGGGTAGGTAGCATACTGGCTATTATGTAAATGTTTAACATTCCAGAATATTTCACTTTTTTTCAAAGACTTCAATGTTACTACAAGCTAAATTATTTTTTAAGATAAGTGAGAGGGAATCTATACTTCAGGAAAAACAAAATAATCAGAACTGTTCTTCTCATGTAATTTGTGAAATTTATATGGAAAATTTAAAGAATATTCTCTCTTCAAACTACTAGTGTCCCATGAGTTTTGCTTTTGTATATACACAAATATGTATCCCATGGATTATAGAGAAGTTCTGATATAGTGATAAACTTATGAAGTAAATTATCATAGTTTTCCCATTGAGTACAAAGAAATAACAGAAGTAACTAGTTATGTGACATTCATTTTTATCTCTGTCTCTCAATTTTTTTCTCATCTTTCTTTTCTATAAGAAAAATTCAGGGAGCTTACCAAAAGATAATGATGTGCTACCAATATTTTTGAAAGGATTTTCCTGGAAAATTCCCTTTTATCTTATAATTGTGATCTGTCTCAATGGTGTATTTATTTTCAGACAAAATTAGTAAAAATTAGAAAATGTTTTCCCTTGGAAATAATATTTTTTGCCCAATACGTCTTAAAAAAGCATTTAACAACAGCACTTACTTTGAATGTGTGTTTTGCTGGGGGCTTTTCTGTTTGTTTTTGTTTTGGGGTTTTTTTGGTTGTTGTTTTATGGTAAAAACTTTCTCTCTGTTTACATTTCTGGCTTTTTGAGAAGCAACCTGTAGCTTTTCATGCCTTTGAAAGGCATGCCTTATATAGCTTATGTTGAAAGGAATAAATAGATTTGTAATAAAAATGCATTCTAATTTTAAATCTCTTTTTCTTGGGTCCCTTTGTATGCTCTCTTCCAAATTATTTCAAGACTATTTATTCTGAAAAAAGTAGGGCAATTCTTGTCGTCTGCTGAAAACATCATCTATACTTCATCTTACTTATAATCATCAAACTACACTACAAAAATACTTGCAAGCATAGCTTACCTCAGTGTAGCTGAGACACATTTTTTTGTTTCTTGAAGGTAATCTTATTTGACATTTTCTCCACAGTTAAAGATTGCCAGTAAAGTACTGTGCAGGACTAGTATGTCAGAGAAAAAATACAAACACCTGACTTATAACTGTCTTGATCACCTTGCTGTTAAAAGTAAAGCTGCCAGATAAAGTCAGATGTAGCTGATCTATCAAGACCTGAAGATTTGGGACATTATCATAGAGAACTGCTAAACTCTTTTTCTTGTTGTCTTTGTTTTGATTGCCTTCTTTCCCTCCATATTTTTTCACAGGGTCTTAATAGAAGAGAGAAGAGGGTCAGGCAGGATAAAACAAAAAACAATTCAGTGGAGCAGTAGCCTGCCCTGCCACAGGCTCTTTTCCCAGAGCAGCAGGTTTTCCATCCACTATGCCAACATGGCCAGAAGAGACAATTAAACCTTTTATGCTTGGTAGGCCAGCAGACTGGCTGGTTCTTTTACAATTTCTGTGGGAAACAACTCAAACTTGGAAAGAAAACAAGTCTCCTATCAAAAAATCTCATTCACTATTGTTCTTCTTCAATTAACAAAATATTAATCAAATGAAAACATTCCTACAGCATGAAGTATACAGAAATTGCATTAACTTCAAAATATTTAATTGCTGACTTAAACGGTCTGTGGACAATTGATTGTCTATTAACTCTTCATGAGTCCTCAATGGTGTCTACCTCATGGCTTAAAAAGAAGCATTTAACATAATTTTAAAAATAGCAGTTTTAAAAATGTAATTCATTGTGGAAATAAACTGTAGTCCATACTGCAACCTAAGAATTTGAATCTGATAATCTCAGAACCATTTTATAATGAAATAAACAATTAAAGAGCTATTGGATGTAGTTAGGATGTAGAAGGAATCATTTTTTTAAAATATAATATAGAGATGCTACTTATACATAGAAAACATGGAGACAGTTTTCAAGTCAAGACACATAGAGCTGAATCTTGAAAAGATTGTGCATCATTCTCAGTGCCTTATCTGTATATTAAGGAAATTGTGTTTAGAATTCCATACAGAAGTTGTGTTGCTTTATTTAGGTTTCAACCTCACTTGAAAGTTTTTGAGTTCATTATTTCATTCCCAAGAAAGGAGGTGAAACGGTCCAAAATGCTAATTATAATAAACCACTGTTTTCAAAACCATAGTATAACTTTAATAAAGTAATCAATGTATAGTATATTCCATTTTGATTGTTCTACATTATGAGGGCACTCATTAACAAATGTCAAACACAGTGTGTAAAGTTTATTTTTCCTAGGATCAATTACAGTACAGTAAGTCATAAGGGATTTACCAGTATGAGGAGTAGGCTTTGATGACAGAGAGACACCCAATCAGTGGGAGATTGCAGTGAGGAAACCACTAAACATGTGAAAATTTATAGTCTCAAACTTTTTTCCCTTGAGACACTTCAGGAAAAAATCATCGGTGACAGGAAAACTTTGTAAAAATATTATCAGAGGAAAATATTTATAAATAAAACATGAATTAAACACAAAAAATACATTGGGAGACAGGAGTGTTATTAATTCTCTACAGCATGTGTGTGTACATGTATATACATATGTTAAAGCATCAAAGAAATGTGAGGTTTACATTACACTTGGATATGACGTTGTATGGCATAGATAACGTATATAACTGAATATATTACTTGCAACTTTTCTAAAAGGGTAGTGTCTATAATACATATATAAATAAATGATAAATGATAAATGATAAATAATAAAATATCAGTGTATTAGCTATTTCAGAAGAAATACATGGAATTTAAATTTGAAAGAACTATCGGCAATTACATTTGTTTCAGCTGTTTGAATTAAAAGAAAAATAATCTTGTGAGAGACATATAATTTTATTATGTTACTTGAATTAGAGGAAAGAAACAATGATGAACAATGATGAAAACAATGGAATTATGATGCTGAATGTGTTTTTAAACTATTTAACATGAAATTAAGTGCCAAGGCAAGCCTAAACCTATCGCACTGCAGATGGTAAGACATGAAAATTAGATGAATTGCATTGAAAATTATCAGGGCCATTTGTTAGAGATATCAAGTATGCAGTCAAAATAGAAGGTTTTGACAGTGAGTCTTCACATCCCTGCAGCCTAACAAACTAATAGATGTACCTTGCTCTTTACCATGAATTCCTAATATAACTAACATTATTTTGTAGCCTTTTTCCATGTCTATGGAATAGTCTGTGCAGTATACCAAATACTCAACTAGGCTCAGCAGCTGCAAGTTAGACTAGTTTTAGGGTTTTTTTTTTCAATAAATCTAATTTCCAATGAAATTTTTCAAAAAGTAGCCACATTTTCAAGGAAACTCATCATGTGGGATGTAATAAATTCCAATTTTTCTGTATAAAACCTGTTCTAAGCCACTTATAAAATTTAATAGCCAATGATAACATTTCAGAACAGAACAAAACACCTAAAGATTTCCTATACGATAGTGCCATCTGGGAAAGTGAACAGTGATATGTTTAAAGTGGGAGATTAGCCCTTTCTGTTTATCTAATAGAAGTTACCATCACTTCTTTCACCACCTTTCCTTAGAAATCAATACAGTTGTAAAACCACTCTGCATTATTAACAGGTTCAATTCATTTTCTGTGTAGCTTCCATGTTCCGCATCAGGGAATTCCTGCCTGAAATGATTTCATCTGTTGTCTGTGAAGGAGAAACTGGAGAAACATATCGTGGCCTGCATTATTTCTTTGGCAGAAGTCATTTGAAAATTATTGCCTATTGAGATGTAAGTTTTAATTTTCTTATTTAAACCTGAATTTAGAATTGTTGCTGGTAGATAAGTGGATCAGAATTACTCCCAATCACATCAATACATAAAGTATGTATTTATTTTTTCCTTCCCTCTGCTTTTTGTCCTGCTTAAGGACCTTGTTCCTTTTCAGATAAGGTCCATTTTTTACCAAGTAAAAGTATGTCTGGGAGGGTCTGCTAAAAGCTGGCATAAACATGCATAACTGAATTCATTTCTCAAGTGGCCATCACAACTATAGAAGAGATAATCAAAATGACAAGTAAATTTAAAAGAGCAGAAGTCAGTACACTGTCAGTCTTGTCTGTGTTGTATTATTCTGTATGCTTGCTGCTTTCCTTTGCTTCCAAGATCACTCAACCATGTAATAAGTAGATTTTCAATGAGTTGGTACTTCCTGCATTGGTTGATGTTCTGTCATGCAGTGGTGCAACCAGAGATTTTCTACCATTTTCCTAAGCAGGCTACAGTGATAAAGTAAATGCAAGTTATTCATGCTACTACAAAAATGTCTGCTGGGTTTGCTTATCCAGTGTTTTTTCCAAGTTTTACACAGATTATCCTGTATTTTCAAATGCACCTGTTTTATGCTTCTAAACTGACAGAACATATGCCATAATTGATATGCTGACACAAAAACATGTTAAACTTACAAAGTTTCAGTCACTGGTTGCTTTCATCAGTACAAGAGGCAGTTCAGGAGTAAAAGAAGTCACGGATTCCAATGAGATTTTGCTCTACATGTGTTTCTCAAGAGGTATCATAGCTGTAAGGTTCAGACATAACTCAAGCCTCATATCAGCGGTATGTCAAGCCTAGATTCATGACAGACCTAAGGAATAGCAGCACTACTAAAGCTGTAATCTAAAGCAAAAGTGATTAAAAGGATGTGGCTGGCCAACATGAGAAGATCAAATACTGAAACCTTCCTGAGTCTTTTGGATTTCAAGCTTTCAATTTTAATCTCTTAGGAGAGAAACAGAAATAAATTATATGCTGTTCTGATTTTGGGAATGATATTTCTAATTCTCTGTCTAAAGAAGGACAAGATAAGAATAAAAAAATAATCTAAGGTAAAATAGATTAAATAAGAGGATACAAAGCAACTCAGGAGAGTGGAGGTCATGGTTCCATTAAGTGCTTAAAGGTTTACTTTATATTAACGGTTAGTGAAAAAAACACATGAATGTCTCTTGTGAACAAGGCTCAAAACTTATTTGCCTTGTTCCAGGAAATTTTTCCATCAACCAGCTATTTTCCTTGAGCTAAAGACAGTGAGTGACCATTCATGTAGACAGTCTGCATGTGAGAGCAAACCAAACTTTCAGTCATAATGCCTATAGATATTTTTATTTACCAGCAAAGAGAACACTAACAACAACAGCTCTGGTAAATCAAAAAGTAGAGAGTAAAAACGTAGATTATAAAAAATCAGAAAAGTGGTATAACTCCAGTGAAAGGATAGTTTAAAGACACATGTTGTTAGGAATGAGTCAAGCAGGTAATGAGACAATGGTCTCTAAGAGGCCAGGAAGTTGATTAAAGCTCAGCAATTTTCTAGCAAATCAACTAATCTAGCAGAGGGAGACAGAGACCTGTTCCCTTGTTGGCCCAAGTTACTGTCGGGTTTCGTGTGGACTCAATATGGAACCAAACTGAAGGGAGAAACAAGGTTCTTGGTGGATGTATACGTATATATATATATATATATAAAACCAGAAAAAAACCAACTTTTGTTCTTTTAATTTGGAAAAAAATCACAAAAAAAAATCATTAAACAGTTGCCTAAGGCACTATTTTATCAGACACTTCAAACTCCTTCTAATGTAATCATTTAATTAGGAATATATATATATATATATAAAAATAGAAATATATTTTCCCTACATAAAACAAATAGTACTGGGATGAGAGATTTTCTGAAAGCATTGTAAAAGGAAACATTTTCTGGCATGCATAAAACCTGTATGCCAAAATTACATTTATTAACTATTCTAATGAAAAAACAATGTCCCTCCAAAGTCAAACCAGAATCAAAAAGCTATTATCTTCAACAAAAATAAGTAGACTAGACTAAATCTCATATTTCTCTGTTTTCCCAATTAATCCTATAATTCTTTTGAATGTATTTAGTGCAGTGCTTTGTCATGTTAAAGGTTACAAAATGAATCTAATTTTCTTTAACATATATATCCATGAAATATATCTTCCATCATAATTTTAATAATTAAATCTGTCATAATTTAAGATATTTATAATATTTCATCTTGACCTCAGAGAGATAAAGCTCCATTTATGCGTTAAATTGGGGTGAGATTTAATAGCTCTTTAATGCTTAGATCTCAAAAATGGGAGAGATGCTTAATTCTGAATGTGAAGTTAATCATGAAATCAATAGAAGATTATACTTTCCAACTTCAGAATTCTGCTCTTTACATCAGACTCTCAAATTCAGTAAACAGATTTATCAAACATAAACATGAATAATATATGGGACAAATTTTTAGAAATATTGTTAATATTGTTCTTTGTCCTTTAGTACTCATCTGTGGCACAACAAAGAGAGCTTTAAGAGAGATAGATTTGTCTTCTCTTTTTTAGTTTTATGGTGGAACAATACAAATTTTTGCTGTAATATTATCTAAGTCAAATTTTGAAGAAAGCAAACTCTCAAGGTCTTATGAGGATTATTTTTGTTATAGCAAATTCAGAGCAACATTATATATATTTACCAGTAAATGCAATTACAAGTAATATAATTATGATGTAGTATAATACATGTCATGTAGCTTGCAACATATAATGTTATGTGAAAAATAACTGTAATTATTTCATAAATTATACATAGTAGCATAGGGACGAACAGGCATAGGAAAAGTAGGTTATTATTAAGGTATAACAACCCTTAGGATGTCTCCACCAGAATCACAAGAAGGGAGGTTACTGTTGTGCAGTGGGAACTAGCGCTTAAGATCAGCTTTCCCTTCAGTGTGTGCGTCAGCTTTATCCCCTCCTTGAGGCCAGCAGGAATACTGAGCCTAAACCTGGGGGATTCTGTCCTCCCCTTAGTCCTTTCACAAGCTCTTTCCTTCTGTCTCTCCCTCACCTGTGGTAGAAGCAGGTTACCACACAGAACCTCTAGCTCCTCTTTCTTAGCAGCAGCATGCAATTCTGCCTGCACTGCTGACATGCCATAAACTAGCTCTGAGAGGCATTATATAGCAATTCATATTGACTTAGAACTCTTAATGGAATTCCCAATGTTTTTTGAATCCTCTCTAATTATTGGGAATTAAAGATTTGCGCTATCATTCTATTAGTCCTTGAAAAAAAATTTTTAACAGAAGATAACAAAATAAAATCAAATTTTGATTAAAAATAAAAGAAACTTTCATTTGTCAGCTGAATAGTTCTTTTTAGCTGAAACAGCGTGAAGGACTGGAAGAACCAGCGAACTTAATCCCATATTTTTGGAGGCTTCCATTCAAAATAAACAATTCATAAATCTGCTAGTTTCCATTTTAAAGATAACTCTGTTCCTATCCTTCATATAAGTATGTATCAGACTAATCCTCAAAGTGGAAAGTTTCACTTTCCTGAAAGTAAGCATACCAAAAGATACTGAATAGTTTCCAAATTCCTAGGTAAGGTATTTTTAGAACACAGTCTAATATCTGCAGATAGGTAATTTCCATCTCCCCAGGGAAGATTCAGAACTGCTCACTGAGAGAAATTAAATGAAAAAGTTTCAAAACACTGAAAATCCAGTTCATTTTCTTGAACTAGAACTTCCTTCTTCTGCAAAAAAACCATAATCTGAAATTTTATGGGTTTGTTTAATAACCTGGTTCATCTACCTCCATGTCCACTTTTCCTTAATTGTTTCCAAGAAAAGTTCCTACATTCTTTTTCTGAATTTTTTATTTTATTTCACATAATAACATTTTAACCTATTTTTGATATTTTAGCCCTAAAGTGATAACATTCCTTTCAACATTGCAGCAGTTGCACTTGGAATTGATTACACCATCTTTAAATTGCAGCCAACCATTCCTACTTTTTATATTTAATAAAAAAAAAAGCAACTGAAATTTGTTCCTAAAACATCTTTGAAGAATCCCTGGAATCCCTGTAATAAGTTCATTCCATTCTGATTTCTTCCTAGACAGAATTCAGCTACTGATATGATGGGACATTCTGAGTTTATTATGCTTCTGAGTTTTACTAAGAGATGATACTTGAAATTTTCACTTCTCATTCCTATTCTGTTATCCTATGGTCAGTAATATTTTCCTATCATTTTAACCTTTGTTGACTTCATACACAGCAGCTCTGCTACTTTTACCACTGTATTTATATTACTACAAGCATTCATATGGTTTCTACTATGCTGTATTTTCCTCTCAAAAAAATAAGTCAGAATGACTTTTGAGAATTTTTACTATCTACTCATAATTTTACTTTCTACTGCTTTCTACTGCTCAATTTTACTTTCAGTTTTTCTGACTACTCTTAGTATTCTTCTTTAGAATACTGTATGTTCAAGTAGCTCTATATTTTAAATTCTATATTTTTAAAGGTACAATCAGTTAAAATTTCAGTTGAAAAGAAATATACAAAATTTTCTTTATATTTCTTTGAGTAGAATTTTCTGTAGAGCTAACATAATTTATCAGTTCATTAATTTTATGATTTTGCCATTTTTAAATACAGAACTTTAGTTACAAACCTCACTTCTGTAGAAATTTGTGAAATAAGTTTCTCCATGCTTGTGAAGTACTCTGTTGCTATAGCGATGACTGTGATAGAAAAAGCTACAAGAAAAGCAGTACCTGTCTTGAGGGCATGGTTTCAATACAGTCTAATAAATGAAATATACAGCTGTAGAGGGAAAATAAAAAGATAAGACAAAATATTGAATTCTTTTTTTTTTCCCGATGAGGATCATCCATTTTACACACGTCATGACATACTCCAGGGGGGAGAGGACGTGGCTGGAAGGAAAGGATGCAATTGTACAATTTTTATGTAGTTGCAAAGTTACAAGGAGGTGCGCTGTTGAAAAGCAACCTTAATTCTAGAATTTCCTAGGTTATTAGGCTTGGGGATATTTTTCTTTAACAAAGTGCTGTTCTGGCCCTTCCCTGGATATGCAAGAGATGTAGCCTGAGTTATGTGATAATTGACATACTGTTTGTATCATTTTCTCTCTGGAAGATCAGAGCCTTTTCTTCTGCGCCCCTTTTTTTTTTCCTTTTGTCACCAGTCATGAAGAAACTACCACTACTGTACACTATCCAGGGAGGCCTGGCTGATTCACAATACCCTCTTTTTCACCACCAGCTAGTTTTAGGTTAATCTATTTCTGCTAGCACACATACATCATTGCTTACATAACTGTCAGATGTAGCCCAGAGATAGATATCTTTAATTGTTTATGATGATTTAAAACTGATAAAATCCAATCCAAGTTGCACAAGAGAAACAGACGAACTTCATTGGAACAAAATGTAAGGACAAATGCAAGGCTAAATGTCTCTTGGGTAAAATGTCACAGTTTTCTGAAGATATTAGGGAATGTGATCCCTAGCTATATTTTTGGTTTAGGCAATGTATGTATCAGAATACACACAAAAAGATGGTTAAATTCTTACCAAACCTTTGGTGACACAATACATGGGTGGAGGACAGCATATTTAATACCATTTTGAAATACAATATATTTACTAAAATAAGATCTGTTTCCAATTGTTGATGAAATGAAATGAGGTAATTGAGCTGCAGCAATCATATTATGGAACAATTTCTGCCATCCAGACTGCTGAGTCATTCTTATCAATCATGTATACTTAATTTATACTTGTGTCTGTATCCGTGTATCTTGTTTTGCTTATTTATGATAGTAAATACTAGTATTCCATACTTGATTCAGATATTTTCTCCAAACACTGTAAAAAGTAAAGCATTAATATGACATTAGGGCAATGCAAGAGATTACATCAACATGGAAAATTTAGTTACATTTTGCCACTTTGATAATCCTCATGGATCCCTTCCAACTAAGAGTATTATATGATTCTATGATTTTGTGGTGTATAGCAACCAGTGTGGAACAAGGATTAGATACAACAATTTAATAAAAGTTAAATAAGTTGCACTATTGTCTAACTGTTTTGGCTGGGGTTTTCAGATAAAAACAATTTTGTGGTAATTCAAGAACCTGTCAGTAAGGTTTCCTGAACTATGTCAGTGTCAGAAATGCAGTATTTTTACACAGTAAATGCCACGCTGACCGATTCCTTGCCCGAGCCTGGCCAGCGGCAATGATCCTATGCCCGCAGAGCTGACAGTGGGCTCTGGGGCTTTGAGTTCCCGGATCCACAGGGGCTGAGTGGAAGCTCCACTGGGAGCTGTGTGGCAAACGGCTTCTTACAGCAAGCAAAGCCAGTAGATGTTACAGAGCGACGGCAGAGGCGAGAAGGAGAGAGCCAGACTGCTTGTGGCTATAAACCCAAGCTTTAGTGCTTGTCCCTCAAGGGACAGAGGAAACGCGGCACGGGCGGGAGCCGACAAGACAGCCCGCGTCAAGGGTGGAACAAAGGTTTTTAAGGGCAGACAAACAAGGGAAGGAACAGAGGAGATAACCAACCAGGGAGTGACAAGGGATGACAGCCGACCACTCAGGGAACAGGAGAGGAGGAACAAACTTGGAACATCAAATCCAAAACGGAACCCTTAAGATCTTTCTAGAAACTAATTGCATAGTACATGAACTTATTATAAAACATGAACCAGGGAAACCAGTCATGAACCAAGGAAGGGAGAAAGGTCTGGAAGCAGGGTGGAGATGAGGTGTGAGTGGCATCCCGTGGGCGTGGATATCAAACCTCTGCATCTCCCTCAGGTTCCTCCTCAAGAGTGGAGTCCTGAGCCGACAAGTCCACCCACTGGGTGTCACTCACCTTAAATGAAAAGGGCTGGACCACTGCCACAAGTAAAATATTTATTAAATGCAGAAATGTCATTTTATCTGCCTCCTGCCTGGAAAGGGTGAATTCCAAAAGAAATCTATAGGCTCCGTTGCTGTAGATGTCGCAGCTGGCCATTCTGAGTTCACGTTTAGGAAAAAGTATGCAACTGATGGAAATGTTGTCTAATTTCACACAGTCCTGCAGGATGTTAACCTTTGGGATTTGGCTATGACTTCTCAAGACCGGCTTGCTCCTGGCAGACTATCTGACACATATAACAGTGCCAAAATAAATGGTAACCAGAAGACTTGGTTTTATTTTAAACATTTTAGGAAACTTTAATAAAATCTATGAAGGTGGGACTTGTTACTTTAAATTTTTCATATGTAGTGATGTTCTATGTACTCATATAGTTTCTTGGATGAGATTATTTCCTATTGTTAAATATGGGGTTACAGTACTAAGCATTTAACAATGGGAATTTCTTTTTGTTCTTTTGTAATTACTGTTTCTGAAAGCCAGCTCAAGGCTCCTCAGAAGTTTGCATAGAATTATCATTGTTACTCTGGAGTTGAAGAACCAGCCTTCTCTTACCTGGAAAAGGGGAAGGTCAAAGACAGGTGTAGTTTCTTTGGAGACTTGACTTGCTCTGTGACTCTTAGAATGAAGTTATGGGAATTGGACAATGACTATTGCTGTTGGGAAGGATCACACCCCATTCCCCTTCCTTCATTAGGAGATGTCAGTTTATCTGCCCCAAGCTCACAGAGCTTGGGATACACAGAGAGAAATCCTTTTTTGGTGTCTGATAGAAGAAGGCAACAGTTTTAACAGTTTTACTGCCCCAGGAGTCTATTCCCAAGGCAACTGTCTTGTTCACCTGAGCCCAGCGTGTGAGAGACTGAAATGTTAGGGTTAATGGCTTAAACTTTGTTACGAAGGAGTTTTTTCCATTATTAAAAAACTGTATAAAGAAGTTGTGACCACCAAAGCCCACCCCTCCCTGAATATGCCTCCTGCCTGGAAGTTTGGACTGTGAGTTAAGATTCCTAAGGGAATTTGAGATAAGATAAAAGTGACACTATTGTTCCATTACCTCAGGTCTAGGAAGTGAACAAGGCTGAGGAGATGAATGTTTTTACCAGAAAAGCCAAACCCAGCAGCTCTCCTGAAAATCAGCTCTGGCTGTGTTTGGGATGTGGGAGGCCGTAGCCCACAGGCTCCTCTGCTGAGGCCAGGTTTGCACACACTCCCCCACAACCAAGGCAGGAGGAGGAGAGTTTTGGGTGTGTGGTGTAACCTCTGGTCAGAGGGAGTGAACACTCATCCTCCCTTACACAAACTGGCTCAGTTATGAAAACCCCCACCCTGGGAAGACCACATACACATGGTACATTCACATGAGAGGCAGCTGGGAAGTGTCATAAACCATCAAAGACCCACAGGGTGCCCCCCTGACTGATTCCTGAGGGCTTGCACCAGCCTTGCACATGATACAGATCCAGAGTCTGCTGCAAGAGGATGTCAAACTTGTCCCCTGCCAGAGAGGGCACTCCCACCCAGCCCAAAGGTATGTTAATCTATGTTTTGAGGGACCCTCACCACCAAGAGGATCAGAAGAAGAAGATCAATTGGACACCATTGGGATCTGTGTAGTCGTGATATTTTCCTCTTAATCTATGTCTCCGTCACTTTCTTTCTCTCCCACTATCTCTTTTCCTATTTCTTTCTTTCTCTCTCTCTCTCTCTCTCCCCATCTCCCCCTCACATTTACTGTTAAATATAATCCATACTATTGACTTTGGTATATGGCCTTGTTTGCACCTTAATTCAGCCAGAGACAACTATTACTTTTAATAATCAGATCCTAATGCAGAACTGGCCTTGATGCTTCCTAAAGAAAATGTTTTCTTATATGTTCCTGTCTTCATTTTTATCATTCTCATTACAGACAAATACTACGCACAATTTCTCTCAATATTTTTTCTCCCTTAAAGTTAAAAAACCTATCACTGATGACAAACAAATTTCTTGTGCCTGAACTCCTTGTTAAGTTTAGAACATCCCAGATATTCTTTTATAAGTGAAACTATAAATCATAAAATTATTCAAACTCAAAAGTTCTATGAGAATATATCAGCGCTTTTTTAAAAACTCTGGGAGTTAGGATGTCCTCACAAAGTCCTTGTGGCAGTCTCTTTATCTGTCGGTGATCACTAGAAGACAGTTATTTCTCTCCTGAAACTGCTAGCCACCTCTCAAATTGGAACGCATCAGCCTTAGTGTTGTCTTTGGAATAAAAATCCACAAACATTCACAAACCATCAGCTGTCCCCCTCAAAAAAAAACACCAACCAAACCCACCAAAACCCAACCAATTAACCAAACAAACAAAGAGAAAAACCTCATCTCAAAACTTTGGAATAACAGAGTATGCTCAGTCATCATTGTTAGAGCATGTTGTTTGTTTCTTTTTTATTTGTCAGACTGTTGTGTGAAGACAAAATTATTTGTAATATGTTACCTTGATATCTTCAAAAATAGTTTACAAGTGAGAGAAGGGACTCAGATATTGACATGAAATATTACCATAGTAACCCAACATTAGCAGTGATATTGAATTCAAGATGATGGCCACCTAAACTTTTTACTAAGATACACTGCAGTATCTCGTCTCAGTATTATTTTAAATAGGATTTTTTTCTCAACACCAAAACAGAATTTGTAATAAAAAATCCAGAGGAACATACCCTCATTCTTTTTTGGAAATATTCAAGCATCTATATACTCATACATGATTTAGAAAGCACGTGCTCTTATCTTAGAGTTGATGTTATGCTGGCTTAGTCTCTAATAATCAATAAACATGAGCCAGCTCTAAATGATTAATCTCACCCTCTCATATTTGAACTGTTTTCCTCCAGAAAATGATTGTATTTTTTCTTGAATCAAGGATATTAACCTCAATTTTCCTTAGCTGTTCCAACTTCCAGTCTGTTGAATCTGTTCTTCTGCCAGTATTGGGTATTTAATTATTCATACCTAGTGAAAGACTGTCATCAATAAAGACATGCAAAATTCCATCTAGTTTTACACTAAACCAAAGATAGAAAATATATGGCAAATAGGAGGCGCACTTTCATCAGTTTCACGATATCCAAGTAAACCAAACAGAAACTTGCACCTGTATTTCTCTTATTCTTTAATAACCAGGATATATTAGATATTTTGAAGAAGGCATGTGTGTCCTTTGGATTATGAAAAGACCAGAATATTTTTAAAATTAAAAAAAAAAACAAAACAAAACACTAAGAATGGTCTGTTGAACAGAAAAACTTCACGTCTCTCTTGTCTGTGTTTCTTAGCAAGTTCTTGGACCGCTTGCTATCATCAGTTTCTCCAGGGAGGCTGTGGGAGACCACATTAAAAGCCTTGGAGAAATCCAGGTAGACAATGACCTGTGCTCACACCACATCAACTGAGCAGGTTATTTTGTCACAGAAGGCAATCAGATTTGTCAAGAAAAGTTTACCCTTGATGAATCCATGCTGGCTTTTCTCAAACGCATGCTCCATTTCACTTGTGAGGCCCCTAGGTGGATTCATTCCATAACTTTCCCAGGGACTAAAGTATGACTGATGAGCTTAAAATTTCCTGGAACCTCCGCTAAACCCTTCTTGGATGAGGGTGACATGAGTCTTCTTCCAGTGACTTTTCAAAGATTATGGAGAATGGCCTCACAACCATGTCAGCCAGCTCTTCCAACAGGTCTCTTGGACCTGTGTTGTCAGGGCCCATCGATATGTAGGGATCGAGCTCCTGTAGTAGTTAACATACCAACTGATGGTGGGTCTGTGTTTACAGCAACCTGGATTTCTGTTCCCAAGGTCTGGGGCCCAGCAGTGATGTTAAAGGCACAAGTGATGAAAGCATTCATACCCTTTTCAGTGTTGTTGGTAACTAATTCACCTCTCTGACTGGCAAAAACCAAGCTGGGTGGGCCTTGCTCAGAAAGCTGCCAGTTAAAGTTGCCAGTTCCTTGCAGAGCTCTCTGTTCTTCCTTGTTTTTTTTTCCTGGCTTTGGAAACCCATATTTTTCTAGCACTCAGCCACAGAACTGAACATTGCCACCAGCTGCACTGACTAATGTGGATAAAGATCATAAAATAGAGTGGAAAAATATGCCACACAACAATGTGCAGGAGTTAACTACAGAGAATGTCAGGTGTTGATTACCACCTCCTCACCATGTCTGAATCATTATGCATTGAAGAGTTGTGGGTTTGGGATTTTCGCTTTTAATTTCTGTGTGATAAAGGCTTTCTTAATAAGATATTAACCACAACATGCAAAAACTACAGGTAGTTGGAAACAAGCAGTAAGAATTTGAGAAAAGGTTGAAAAATATGTTCTATTATTCCTCCACTCATTGTGAAAAGCTCTTTGAGCACTGAATACACAGCTGGGAGGGAAAAGGGATGTGAGCTGTAGTCAGTAGCAGCATAAAGTATAAAATATATTGATGTTCAAAAATGTACAGGGAGTGGAGGCTCAGCTGTGCAACGAGTACAGAGCCAAATTAGAAATGACAAACACACTATAAGATATAATATGGGTCTGAAGTCTAGAATGAAAGAATTGAAGACCCTGCCCACATTTCTGTAATTATTTAGAGTAAAGGCAACGGGAGGATTACTATGTTGCAATAACAGTAGTTGTGGCGATGTTATTTTTTGCTAATTCCTCTGCAGTGCAAATATTAAGGATGTCATGGCAACAGTCTGTAATATCACCAAAATAATTTTCTAAACCTACGACAACAAAATGCTAAAACAAGAAAAAACAAGAGGAGGTAGGACTCAGTCTCTAGCAGCATCATCTTCAACCATGCACACTGACTTCAGCTACATGTTGGTGCCCACAGGTTGAATTGAGCTAGAGTTTTCCTGGTAAACATTTAGCAGATGGAAAAACAGTGTGCATGCATCCACGTCCAAGATTTCAAAGCACCTGTGGAAGTTTTATAGCTTTCCAAACACTATGTGGCTGACTCCTCATTCCAAAAATAAAAAGTGTGAAAAGATTCACAAGTATGCTTTTAGTTTTGAAGATCAAATTTCAATGAACTTGGGTTTGGTGCAGCCTTGAGGCATCCTTTTGAACCATGCTGAGTACTTGTCTTCTGCTCTGACAAGTGCTTTATAATCTTCCTACTAGTTTAAGGCTAACTTCACATGTGCATCAGAGTTTCTCAAACTCATCTGTACATGTTTTTACAGAAAAAAAAGTTACTTTCTTCTTTCTTTAACCATAATCAAAAGGAAAAACTACTATAACATTTAAAAGATGGATTGCCATCACATTTACAGTCACTACATTCTCACAGTGAATTGAGGATCAGTAGTGGTCAGCAGCTCAGAAAATTGTGTCTCTTTCCTAACATGTCTAACTGCTGAAGAATTAATGCCATTTACAAGAGGTATTAATAGTGAGATAGTGTAATTACCATCCAGCTCAGAAACCGTGCGGTTCAAGAGACCAAAAAGGGGTCAGGAATTAGCAAACATTCATGACAGAAGGCTGATATATCATTTTTATTGTCCTAATTTTCACCAGTTTCTTATTCCAGGTCTAAATGATGCTGAATGCAATCAGGCCAAGGAGATTCCCATGAAGAATTACCTCCTGTGACCTTTTACTACATGTCCTGCAGTCATCCAATGGGGAAATTGCTCTCAGTGAGAACTTTGAACTAGACAACCTGTGTTGTCTCACAACTGGGCTCAGCCTCCAGTTCTCATAAGAATGTGTAGAAACTGAGAACTGATCATAAGCAGAAAGATCAGTCTGAATAGATGAGCTGCTGAGACACATTTACTGAATAACAATTTACTGACTTGCCGTTTTAGGAAGCTCAGGGCAGGTTGTTTAAAGGTTCATCTGCAGCAATCTCTGGAAACTGGAAGAAACCTGTAGGCTACAAAAAAAATATTTATAGTGGGTAATGGAAAGTTAGTAAGTTTCTATGTGGGTTGAAACAATCAGCAGCTGTGTAATATGTGTAATGACTACAATTAATAAAGGACCTGTTTAATTTTAGGACCCAGAAAACTTTTATCTTATTACTCAGTAAACATTATTTAAAGTAAGGTAGGAATCGTCAGTGTAGATAAGCCCAATGCAAGAGAGTACGCTAGGCAAACAAAGCACCTCCAATAAACAGAAAAAAAGAATGTTGCCAAACATATGCTGCATTATCATTAAAAAACCCCACAAACAAAAAAGACTTGATTAAGCTTTGAAGCACTGTCCAGAAAAATTGAGTTGCACAGAACTACTGTATGGGAGAAAAAAGGTAAAACTTCATTGCTATTTACACCAAGAAATGGAGGGGGAAAAGAAAGAGGAGAAGGGCAAAAAGAAAGAGAAAAAAGCCGAATTTCCAGGGAGAGTTGACAGTTTCTTAAAGTTAGAAATGTGGAAGCACTTATATTCCAGATTAATAAAGGTTTCATAATTGGATAGTCTTTACATTCAAAGGACTATCAGTCAGGGTCAAGTCCCACATCCCAGTTTCAGAGTATATGTCAGGGAAAGAAAAGTAACTTTATGTAGTTTATTGTAGGCTGTGAGATTTGAGTCTGCTATAGAGAAACTCCTACATTGCATGGGACACCTGCCAAAAAATCATCCTTCTGACACTGAAATCATTGATTAAAGTATTTTGATAAGTTCTATGACTCATGCAAGAAAGACACTACAGGCATACAAATTTTGGGGGTTTTTTGGTACTTTTTAAAAATGGCATCAAAGACACTTCTTAGAAGAGAAAACAGACACTTATGTTACAGTGTACACAAGCAGATGTTGCATTTAAAATACTGAAGATGTTCTAATGTGTAAATTTGAGATGCCTGTGATTTACTTCTTTTACATCAAAAAAAACCCCAAAAACAAAAACAAAACAAAAAAAAAAACATGCCCAAACCAATGAACTGTCCTGGGAAAGCATGAAAACAGCAAGTACTATAAAATGCATATGCAAGCTGAAAGTAACACAGAAAAAGATGTCAGCACAAAACTGGTTAAGCTGTGTCCAACATCTCACAAACCTGGGAAAAGAACACTAATATCATATACAAAAATATTCAGTAAATGGACATAGATTTCAGGGTTCTGAAAAAACCAGAACATATTCATAGCTTAATTATGGAAATATTTCAAATACTAAGTGTGATTGCCGCTGTGCCGCAGTCCAATCTCACAGTTAAGTAAATACACTTCACAGAAGGCAGTTGCCAGGAATTTAGCATCTGTATCTGCAACCAAGCTACAACTTACAAGCAACAGATCAGTGGCCTGCTTGATTTCAGTTCTTCTTCAAACCCTGCTATGAGTAATCCTAACAACACTGATTTATAAAAACATTAGATAACATGGGAGTATTGTAGCTTAAAGAAAACAAAAACACCGTGTTCTACAATGTTTCCAGCAGCTGACAGAAAGACACACCATGCTCTGCTGCTTACCAGATGTTAGTAGTCTACAGAGTTGATTGAAGCAGAAGATTCACAGGGACATGACAGTAAGTGACAGTTACCATGACCTCTTACTGACAGTCTGGAACATAAACCTATTTCAAGGAGATGGACACTACATAGCAAATTGAAGTTAAAAATAAAGTGCATAGACACTAATTTTAGGATGTATATGGATACCTACGCATGGCCAATTATGTTTCCACAATCGGTGGCTATTATTCAGAAACCTGTGAATATTTCACATGGCAAAAACATTTTGTGGAAAAGGTCAATGGTCCAAGAATTAGTACATGAAAGAGCAGATATCTATTTCAACTTCATACATAAATATCTTAAATCATGCAGCTTAGAAGAAAGTGAGCTCTGCCTGATGTTGACCCTGACCTGTGGGCTGATATCCTTGCACGGCCTTGCCCAGAAATTATGGGACTATGTCTAACTCTGGTTCCACTCACTGGGCATGATCCCGAACCCACCTGTGGGCTCATGTCCTGGCCCATCCTTGAGCCATTCCTGTTCCCATGATGATGGGGCTGGGAGAGACTCAGGTGCTATCTGGCTGCCCTGCACCTGGCTGGAATGATGGAATGAGTCCTGCCAGACTCTGCCCTGATAGACCCCTGAGCCCCCAGCACTCCCAGTTCGCAACCTCATGGAGCCATCAGCCTCAGCTGTATCCTGACAATGTCTGTTGAAGACAGGTGCATCTTATCGGGTGACATAAACTATATTTTCTCCTGGAGGATTCACATAAAATCATCCAGTGCCATGACAATTAATTTGTACTCAATGGAAAGGGTAGGTGAATGCTACCACCTTATCTCCAAGCCCCAAATACTACGTAATCTTAGCAACAGAGGTTTATGGGGTATACTGACATAAAGCCAGCTGTCTAGAACATTTATTGTTCAGAAATTTTCCATACACAACAGACTGAAAGAGAGAGGGGAAAAAATGTTAATTGTGCTCTTACTGTGCAACAGTGATCTCCGGCCATATCCAGGCTTACGATAAAAGTATAGATAAATCAGAAGCCAACAGTAACTATGGAGAGACACAGAAACGTACCCCTAAGTACAGTAGGTAGCACTGAGACAAATAGTGCAGTGATATGAGGATACAAGATCAAGAAAGTAGTTTCTAGTTAAGTAAATTTGAATCCACCACAGCCAGTCTAAAATGGATCTGTATCAGTGGTGTCCACTTTCATCAGGCAAATATCGCAGTGGAAAACCTTCCAGAAGACCTCCTGTCTTCACAGAATTTGCCAATATAGGTGGTACCCAGGTGCCCAGATTCATAACTGCATCTGCTGAGAACAAAACTGCTTTGTACATATCATCAGGAGTCCTCCCAACTGTGTTCTTCAGGACACTGATTACAGATTGAGTGTGAACTTGTACTGAAAAAGAACATTTGTACACTGAATTATGGATGCAGACACACAGTAACATACTTCATACCAGACAACTGACAAACCTGGGAAGTGTTATTGCCATTGCATGAATGCAACACTATATGCACACCTATAACTTGGTGATAGGTGTGCATATAACAGAGTTTATTGCAATAAATTTCAAATAAACTGTTTTACCAGTCAAAGCTAATTCAATGAAATGAAAGGGTTTTTTTCTCTGTAAAATCATGCAATCGTTCAAAAAGTTATCATGAAATATATTGGAAACTTCTGAGCTTTAAACACTTGCAGTCTCATTTTGAAAATTTAAAATGTCATTTCAAATGTTATTTTATTCATCTTGTTGACAATCTTTTAGTGGTATGGATTGATAATGTGGCACAGAACATCAGAAAATATGTGGCAGGAGAGAGCAGTACAGATGGGCTCCTTCCTCTCATTTCTGTTTATAAATGAGAGGAACAAAGTCCCCTCTTAACTGCTTCTCAGAGTACCTGACAGGGATAAAGTTTAATTTTAATCTTGTATTATTGAATCCTTTAATGTCCTAAATGTTCCTTTTTGGACAAATCACACACTTGCAGTAAAATCAAATCTAAATTAATATTTTTCTTTTTTGTAGTTGTACTTCTAATTTTTCCAGTGGCATGGGTCAGATAGAAATTAACTATGTCCTTTAATTTTAATGTCAAGTGGTAATTCAATTAATGGAACAACACACTGATCCTTTTTGTACTTTTATAATCTGTAGAATCAGTTCATATTTGTTGCGAAGTTCAACTGATTGCATTGCTATCTGTGACAGATGCACTCAACCCCTTAATCAGCAATAATTTGGTATAGGCTCCAAAGGAGGTAAAGGCCTGAGCCATAGCCAGCCTAGAACTCCTCTAGTTTCAATCTCTCCTCTGAAAACCCACAAACGACCTGAGATACTGTGAGGATAGATGTGTATGAGCTTGAAAACTGATCCTGTCAGTAGCACATGAACAGCATGTGGCTTTTCTAAGACTCATTTATTTAGGAACAAAGTTCTGGATGCAAGTGGTCACATGCCTCCTTTTCCCACCACATGTAGTTTGACTATGAGTCAACCAGTTTATCCCATAAATATGACAGCCTGACTGAGCCTTTTTCAAGCTCTTGCTGTGAGGCAGTGTTGGGTGTGTGGCTGTGATCTCCTCTTGAGCTGGGATACCAATGTCAGACCTTTGGTAAATCAACCAACATATCAGATAACCCTGTAGTGTGGTAACTTCAGTTTGTGCCTTGATAACTTTAAATCATTGTTCAAATGATTGTGCTGTAATAGCGTGAACCTTGCCATCAAACTTTCCTAAAATGCACTTTTACAACATCATCATAACACAACTTTTGCTAATACCTTTCACAGTGGTTCTTCAAGCAATCTAAATCACCCACTCATGACATTATGCTGAAAATGGTTGAATAATTAAATCCTATCTTGGTTGAATAATGAAGTTTGCTCCAGGGCTCTCAGCTATTCTGTAACATGAGTACAGTATTGCATTTCTAATGTGCTACCCCTTATTGCCATAGAGTGTGTGTGTGTGCATGTAGAGTTGGGGAAGAGGAGGTGCAGTTACTGCCATTATCTCTTTAGCAGGCTAAATCTGACTTACTCCCACCGGGCTTGTTCCTGGGCAGTTCACAACTTCAGAGCTAGGCTTGAAGGTTCTGATTATGTTGTGACAGATCTAGTTTGTGCCTAAACCTCTACTTGAGTGCACAAGTTAGTTACTGTATCTAGCCCAATGAAACAATTATGACCCTTATTCTTCTTGATTGATATTCCAGATTGTCTAAATAAAACCAACAAATCCCCTGTAATTTTAGGTATTGTCTCCACTACTGCACATGTGGTTGGCAGGCAATGGAAAAATAGCACCTCTTGTCACCTTGGTCAGTTAATGACAAGCCAATTTTCTAGTACAGACAGATTCCTGAGTTAAAAACCTGTTTTCCTAAATCAGCATCCAAATAATCCACAGGACTGGAACAGTAGCCTTTATCTTATTTAATTTATCCTTGCTATGTACACATGGTCTGAACTTTCTCAGGAGATGACCAGATGGCTGGGCCTCAGACCAGAAAAAATAAATCTGCACATAAAAAAGACACTATGAAATTTAAATTATTCTGTGTCATCCAGAAAGGAAATGGAATTTCAAGTGTAGTTAAGAGAGTGAACTTGATTTCTATAGCCGTAGAAGAATATGCGGGTCATCTGCTGACGATATTGAATCCAGGTAGTTCACGTCCTTACACAGAGACCTGGGGACTGCATACAGCCTTGAAAATGTCCAGAATAATGAAAAGATCATTTCTATACACTGGAATGAATTACTAATTCTAATTATATCCCTCTTTGGTTTACTTCAGCCTCTCTATACAGTAAATTACTATAGAAGTACAGCAGTTCTGAAAGCACAGTGCTCACCAATGAACTGAAAATTACTGCTATTATTTGAAACTGGGTTTTTTGACGCAGTTTGATTGAACTAAGATATCTCTAAATTCTAATATGTAATTTGATATCTGTATGAAAGAACATTTAATTAATTAAGCATTTGTTAAACTGTAATGGGGAAAGCACTTATTAGCCAACCACAACTGAATTTCCATTATTCCCTCTAGATTTATTCTCAATTGTGCTTTTCTTTCCTGCTGAAATTTTTGAGGCAGAGATCTCTTCATTATATCATGTTTTATTGTATAGTTCATACACTGTTTTTCAATACATAACTATTAAAATCTATTGACAAACCCAGGTGTTATAACCAAAACTAGATGCCTTGAAGTTATGACTGAAGTTACTGAACCCAAAAACACGATTTGGAACATGTAATTCAGGGACTGGAATCAGTTTACTATGCACTGAAAGAAATAGCTGCCTTGAAAAGATGATCTATAAAATTCACCATCTGTAACTACTTGATAGAGAAAAAAATGTGCATTAAACTCCAATACTGGTCTTTCCAAGGCCTCAGTGCCTGAATCCAGACTTCAAGTGTCTTCTTCCCAAAAGGCCCAGGTATCAGTAAATATTTTTTGAAAATATTAACTTCATTTGCAAAATTACTGAGTTATGATGTTAAGTACACCCTGTAGTTAGAATACCTCACATGAATACAAAGGTTAATTCAAGCAAAATTTAACCTCTGCAAGAACACAAACTAAATTCCCAGCTGCCATGTGAGAAAGACTAAAGTCTTAAAGAGTTATTATTCAGTTGAAATTTCAGAAATAAATAGAAGACTGTGAAATTGGAGTACCACACACACAAAAGGAATATACTTTTTCGAACTACTGGTTTGACTTTTCTTTTAAAATCTAGGGTTTTAAACACGAATAGTATATTAAAAAAAAAAAAACAAACTCAAGGGCCAACCCAGTGCTCCCTTTTCCTAAGTAACTAGTTGATAAATAATTTCATACTTCTGATCCTCAGTACAGCCAGTACTCATTCTCCTTTGGCATACTGAATCTTATGTTAATTTATGCAGAGTAGCCCTGCTTGAACAGGAAGGAGCAACATTATATCCATTTAATAATTATTTTTTCTCATAAATGCGTGTTTGGGTACTGTCTTGCATCCCAAAATCACTTTTATCTGCAAAGAGTTTTGGTAAGGTCCTTGGTGTTGTGGTAGTACACTCTAACCAAGAAGTACATAAAGAAAGACAAAACTCCTATCAAAACTTGTAATAGACACAAGAATCTTTGAGGTGTATGTTTCTTATAACACTTTTTTTAGGCATACTAGGGATATATTTATCTGGTGACACTTTAATTAGAAAATTGTGTGCTTTCAGCAAATGGTTGCATATCTGTGGATGCGTTTTCTGCGCAAGACTACTGTTTTTTCTGTTTTTTTACTTTCTAAGGTCTCAAAAACTGATGATAGCCTTGCTGGTCCATCACCCCAGACAAATTTCTGTGACTTGCTTGTTTGAAACCTCTGTATAAAATTAGGTTTTAAACTCCCTATTTTTATTCAGCATGAAGATTAATTTTTATATGTAGCAGTTTTGAAATAGGTGTTCCATGTTCCTTTCATCCCTCATGCTGCTTGAGTGCATATCATAAATAGGTATTCCAAGTGACCTAGTTTTTAATACTTATCTCACAAAAATGAAAAAATTCCCAGGTGTTCAACCTAGTACTTGTAGCTAAGGCACACAAAGCCAGCACAGATGTTTGAAAATTTAATCTCAAATGAAATTAAGATATCTCAGAACCTGAGTACTCAAACAGTATCTCAAAAAAAAAAAAAAAAAAAAGTTTTTAAGCTGTTAAAAACATTTATATGTAGGTAACTTAGATACTTGCCTATTTATTTATTTATTTACCTGATAGAAGGAATTTAAAGTAACACCAGATATGTGGGGATAAAGGTGACAGTACCAGAGGTGTGGATAAAGTCTAAACATAAAAGAAAGAAGGCTTAAGAAATTTTCACCAATAAACATATTTCTTCCAAATGTTCTTGTTCAATAGCTAAGGTATTGGAACTCCCAAGGTAATAGATTATTTTTTTAAGTAACTAAAACTCCTGATTTTGGAATGTTCATCACCAAATCTCCACGTCGGAAGCCACCAAAATATATCTGTTTTCTTCAATCGTTAATTGTCATGTTCTTTTCACATGTGAAGCCAGAAGGAAAAGGCAGACTAGCTGAAAAGTTTTAACAATGGTTTTTGTTCTCATCTTGAGCTGATTTGTTAAACAACATTTAAAACCTTTGCAAGTCTAAGTACATATTTCTGAATGTACCATGCCTTTTAAAAATATGTGATAACATATTTAACTAATAATATGAAGTGCCTTTCTTTAATTCCTAATGGAATTTATACAGTTGAAAGAACTTTTGAAAAGTATTTTTTAAGGGTTTTCAAAATCAGTTCCTTTTAAAATGCCTAATTTGATTCCAAAATACAGACGTGCAGATTTGCTGGTCATTTTAATATCTTAGCATTGTAAAAAATCCCAGTATATGCACGTTTAAGTTTTTTGATGGTGAAATAGGATAATAATTAGCATTATTATTCTAGGACATTTGTTCTAATGTTCTATCATTTATAGGACAAATCAGTAAAGCTTGATTCTTTTTCTTGAAGAAGCACATAAAATTTACTTAATTAAACTGGCAGGTAGATAGGTTGTAGTATTAGGAAGACAAAAAATCTCAACCATTCATGGAGACTCTGAATAACACTTGAAAAAAACCCACAGCAACAACTAAATAAAACATAGGACACGGCAGCGTAGGGAAACTATGAAAAGGATGAAACATTCCTGGAGCATTGGAGGGAAGTCCTAAACATCATGGCGATGTCTAAAAAAGACCTGAGGAAAAGGTCTAAAATCAAAAGACAAAGGCAGGAAAACTTACTTTAGCCAAACATTTTGTCTAAATCATTTAATGTTTCTAGGAAAAGCCTTTTGATTCATCTGAAATTTTATAACCTTATGTGTTAACTTGCAAATTTTTCATACTGTCACCTATCACCTCTAACAGGTAGTTTAAATGTTAGAAATAACTCCCATAAGAGATTGAGTCTCTGGATTTGCTAATATCTGACCCCACACACAGAGCATAGAGTTCAGGCCAAAACACAGCTAGAATTAAGGGAAGGACTCACTTCTGTTTGCAAAATAGCGTACCAGAAAAATAAAAAAATTGAGGCAGTGAAGAAAAAGGCAATTAAAGTCAGAGAATAAAACAATAATCTGAGCTTTAATATTACATAACATAAAATATTTAGTTGGCTAATGGCACATGAGGTTTCTAGATCTTTGTCACAGTCCAATAACCTCTGACCTGAGTCTTTTAGATATTCCATGCATGGAAGGTGCAATGTATAACATAAAATTTACTTATTTGAAGATAGCTGATGTTACACAGAATTTCTGATATATCAGAATGATAAAAAATATATTGGAAACACAACAAAATTATAAGATACACTTAACAAAACATAGTGATGGTAATACACAGTTCAGTCACAAAACCCATGCCATCCCTGTCACCAGTCTCTATAA
Source organism: Dicrurus megarhynchus (assembly GCA_013399195.1). NCBI lineage: Eukaryota > Metazoa > Chordata > Aves > Passeriformes > Dicruridae > Dicrurus > Dicrurus megarhynchus. The sequence continues at coordinate 6,103 of VXAD01000867.1, read as the reverse complement.
TGTACTTACCATCACAACACTATGTTCCTATTAGCTATGAAGAAAAACATGAGCTGACATAATCTCAAACTCCTTGCAGTCTTCAAAACTCTTTTGTCAAGTTTTTCAGGTTTTATACTCAGTGTTAGGCTGAACCATGTGTACTCTCTCCACACTGCTGGTCAACTAACTCAGGCATACATTCGCATTCTTAACTAACATGAAAAGAATCTTGTAACACACCAGCTGATCTAATCAAATGACATAGCTTTTTATCTAAAACAAAACTCACCTGCTGATGCCTTCTGTGTTGGGATAAAATCAGTTTTCATTACAACAGCTCTGGTCAGTCACATGCTGCATATTCCCTGACCTTTATAAGCACTTTTCTCTGCCCAGTCTCCACTGAGGTTTTTTTCCATTGCAGAAGTTTACTGCTCGGTCACAGCCTTCTTAGTTTAAAAGGTCTAATGCATAAATATACTTAGATTGCAACAAATTTTCTAAACATTATGTTAAAGGATGCTTAGCTGTGTCTGTGAAGATTACATAATGCAGGGAAAAAGTAGGCAAAAATGCGCAACAGATGTCTGATGTGTTTAGCTGGAAGTGAGGCACTTGAGGATATTCATTACATCAGAATATTATTGCTTCAACATGTTATTGCTTTATCATTGTAATACTGTTAAAAGTTGTAAAAAAACATAAATTCCCTGAAATCCCCAACTTAAGCATAACAGCATATCTGGCAATATAAACCATAGTTAAATTTATTGGTATATATGCAGAAATTGTAATTTAAATAAATGAGGCATATAGAACAACAAGCTTGCAAAAAAAAAAGGGAAGCCTTACTGGTATCACACAGTATGTCACCCAAAATTCAGTGTTTTATTTTCCTGGTGTGCCTTTCACTGTGTCATCCTACATGTGAATCTTTTAAAGGTGCTGTTTTGTCAGGGATAGAGTTGATTTTATTTACAGTAGCCAGTATCAGGCTGTGTTTTGGAATTATGCTGGAAACAGTGTTGATAACATGGGGATGTTTTAGTTATTGCTGGACAGCCCTTACACAGTATTAAGGCCTTTTCTGCTCCTATCCCCATCCCACCAGAGAGCTGGCTGGTGGTGTGCAAGGAGCTGGGAGGGAACACAGACAGGAAAACTGACCCCAGCTTAATAAAGGAATATTCCATACCGTATGACATCTTGCTCAGCAAATAAAGTTGGGAGAAAAGTTGTCCAGGGGGTTGCTGCTCATGATCTGGGGGAGTATCAGTCAGGTGGTGAACAGCTATTTTAATTTGCATTACTGATCTTTCTGGGGCTTTATTTCCCTCTCATTTTTTATTTATATTATTATTATTATCATTATTATTATTATTATTATTATTATTATTTTCTTTATCCCAACTCCCAAGTTTTCTTGATTTTACTCCTCCAATTATCTTCCAGCTATCCTGCTGGGGCAGGGGGAGTGAAGAAGCTGCTGTGTGATGCTTAGTTGCCAGCTGGTGCTAAACAACACTATAAACAAAGGTATGTTCAGAGTGTTTTTAATTACGATACCTCAAAATCCTGGAGAGATGGAGATAAACCAGTCAGCAGTCAGTCCTAATTGTGACCCACCTGAGAAATTTAGTTGTTTGGCAACCCAGAATAGGGGTTTAGCAACCAGACTGGCATGGAATTGTAACAATACAGCACTTCAGATCTCCTGAATCATGAGCTGCAAGTGGCCTGAGTTGATCTCCTGGTGGACTTAAAGTCATTATAACTTTGAATAGCTCTAGGTTTCTCACAAAATCTCTTACAGAGAACCCGAGACACTGGTTTTAGGCATAATCCTTCAAGTACAATCTTGACAAGCCTCCAGAATAAACTCCTTTTATTTCCAGCATTTGGGCATTCCTGGTTAGAGATGGGCTTAATTTGAACAACAAGGACGGAAGCACTCAGATCTTGCATGTAGCTTAGTCTCATGGTTAGGCAAACACTCCTGGAATGAGTGCCAGACTGAGAAAAAGCTCAGATTTGAAGCATTTTATTTCTCAGGCAAGCAATTGTGTAATGATTTTACTATGTATATGCTTTTATTAATTTTTATTGTCATTTTTAATAATCCTAGTGGAATTAATCAAAATATATCTTTAATTATTTCTTGTAGATTTCTCTAGAGAGGAAGTAAGTAAAGCTTCATATAAACAGAATTGTGTTAAGAACATAATGGTTTTGATTCAATTATATTCTTGTGCTCCAAATGAAGAGAACTGAAAATACTGCATTTTTAAATACTTTTTAGTGTGCCTTTTTTACTCTATCATAGCTGTGGTAAAGCCTGCTTCACCTCCTTTCTCTCCATGTACAACCCCAACAACAGTAAATGCTAAGCCAATTTATGATAAACATCCATTTTACTGCTAAGCACTGGTGAAGTGATTTAGAAAGAGGTGTGGGAAGGATGAGATGTAGGATGAAGACTATAAAGCTGAAAATATATGAGCCTAATTTTAGAAAAAGATGAATATAACAGTGAAGCTAAAATCAATAAAAAAGAAAAGTACTGTGGTGGAAACAGAAAGTCAGCTTTAAGTACAGCATAGAAACTCTGCTGGGTGCTACCATACAGGATGATTATAATAAATCCCGAAGAGTGAAAGGAGAAAAGATCCTGAGTAGAGCCATTTCTATCCTGAGGATAACCTTACTTTGATTTGTGTCTCTATGCATGCTCATCCTTTTTTTATTGCAGATATTTTACAGTGCATTGACTGCACCATACTTTGAGTTTCAAACAGAAAAATTATGAATTTGGCTATGAGTGCCTAGGTGTAGGTTATTTTACCACTTATATTAAAGTGGTAAGGAGATATACCAAGAGGTAAATTACTATATCTATGCCTAAATGTATGCTAATAGTCAGATATGTTATGAAATGTTCTCAGGATATTTTCATAGTTCTTAGAATGTGTATAGAGTTCTTACCTACAGTTTTCCATCTAGCTTTTCCTTTCTTTTTTTACCCTCAGAAATGCTTATCAATATGTAATTAAAATTAATTGTAAGTATGATGATCCATTTTGAGCAATACCAATTAAGCTTATATATATTTATTTTTCCTTCCAAATAGTTTTAAAGCTTAGTATATTGTTGAGATTGCACTAACATGATCATAATTACTGAGAACACGGTCTTCTATTTCATAAACAAAGTGCAACATATTTTCCCATCACTTCATGCATACTCTAGCAGAATGCTTTCTATAAATTTTTTGCTTCATTTCTGAAAATCAAGTTATTAAGTTGGGGATCAGTTTATTGCTTACCCAATGTGTGTAAATACTTTCCTCATTATATATAGCATGCTATGCTTCCATGTACTTAGTTCCATTGGTGTCCAGCCATAACTATTACTCTTCCTGAAAACCTCAAGCTATTTCTGGTTATCTTTCACCTTTCTCTATCCTTTCTGATAAGCTATTGTTATCCTCCTTTCATTTATACATCTAGAAACTATTTAACCACATTATATATTCTTTATAAGCTCTTTAAGCTTCATATTTTCCAGATTTCTCTTTGCCTTTCTTGAATTTCTTGACTTCTGAAAACATGGATGCAACTGTTTGTCATGTTTGAGGTTTTTGTTTGTCTATTTTCAATTTTTTGTTTATTTGGTTTTTTTCCAAGTACTATTTTTATTAGGAACTTTTTTTCCTAAGTTTATTTATGACTTCAGCTCAGGAGTCCTTTTCTGGAATTACTTCAGCAGGATAGATTGGTGGGTAGAATGGGTAGGTTGTGAACTCAAGAACAACAAAGAATCAAGGTAAAATGACAACCCTATATACTATCTAGTGTAACAAATATCCCCAAAATAATACTTAAGAAATGAAGTGTAAGACGAATCCTCTTTAATACTGTCCATCTAGAGAACTAAACTCATCCCATCCCTTTGTTGTTTGCTCTGGAAATTTCTCAAGCTGCAGGCTGGGCAAGAAAAGCCCTGGCAGAACGAGCCTGAGGAGCCTCAGCCCTGAGGCCTTGCCAGGTCAGCACAAGGCTTATGACAATACTCTAACCAAATACATGATTACAAAAAACAGAAATCTCAAGACTCACAAATTGCAGAAAAATAACCATTTTGGCAGAGGAGAAGGAGCTCTTTTAATTGTTCCAGTGGTAATGAAACTGTTCTGTGAAACCTACGCTTAGTCGCTCAGGTCAGTCAACCAAAGACAAAACTGTAAGAAACCAGTCCTAATTTTCTAGTTCATATGAATACTCTAGTCTCTTTTTTTGTTGTTGTACTGTCTGTCTACTATGTTTTTATTTTTTACCTCATTCCTGCCAGTAACTGGCTGAATTCAGTGCTTTATAGTTGTGCGGAAAAAAAAAAATCATAAACATTGAATCTCTTATGCTGAGAAGGGAAAGTTCTTTGAAGGATTGTAATAATTTTCCATTTCTTTTAAAGCTAAAGCTGTAGTCTCTCGAGTTGATAGTACAAAATAAATATACAGTGTTTGGTATTTGTTGTGGCATATTTTATTCCTTTGTTCATCCTTTACATATGGCTTTTATCCTTTCAGAAGAGAACATGTATTTATACACTATGTGTCACTTTTTAAGCTGTACTTTGGAATTTACTTAATACCTTAATAAAAAACCATGAAGGAAATGAAAGACTTTAATAGATGCCAAGTTAAATAAATTTAAGGAAGGGTCTAGGGTTTGTTTAGTTTCTTTTTTCCCTTGTTCCTTTTAAACATTTCAATCATGCAAGAGTAATCACTGTTTCATTTTATTTTAACTGTAAGTTAGATTCAGTATTCCTGTTGGTCCTCACAGAACAGAAACACTTTATATGAAATGAAAATGAAACCAGTTTTTAGAATGGTAAAAATGCTTTTAAAGTAAATTATTTTAAAGGAGGGAATAGTATGAATCCAAATGGAATTAGATTTTATACAGATAGTGACAATATTGACTACTAAATAATGACAACATACAACTTGCTCTAGCTATCTATGAACATGAACAAATGTTATATAAATACTGACTTAGCTTTACCTACTTTACCATTATTCAATAAAAAGGAAAAAAAGAGTATTTTTCTATACCTAAAGGTAAACCACCTCCTGAATAAATAACTACCTCCATACTAGCTTTTCAGTGTACTCTGCAACTTATGGTAGTTACAATGCAGTATATATATAGTCTTTTTTGTGACCATGTTACAGGTACTAAATCAAATAAAAGCCAGCCTGTATGAATTAAGGGGAAAAAAAGGAATAGTTCTACAATTTGCCGGGAGACTACCATCTTGTTTAAACTTGAGCTTCATTTCCTGCCTTTATTGTGATCTCTTTGTCTGATCATGTCCAGAGTTATAAATATTAAATTCTAGACAGTAATACAATTCCCACTTCTGTACTGCTAATACTAGCAGTAAACATAAGGAAGATATACCTCACTTTTGTTCCACTTACCTTTACACCCTTTGGGGATGAAATACTAGAATTATGAATGTTTCAGTGCACAAGAAATAACTTTAGCTTTTGATGCCTTCAAAATAGCATTTGCATATTACTCTACTATAGTATTCTGATTTGATTCAGCTGCAAATTCTGCCCACCTATTTGAGAATAAACTATTTGCATCCTGTTTGTATCACTTTGCTTTTTATATTACATGCGCCTATGTACTGTGAGAAGGATTAATGAAATCCAGCCCCAGATCCACATTGAAACAGGTTCCCCAGGGAAGTGGTAACAGCACCAGCATGGCAGAGTTCAAGAAGCATTTGGACAATACTCTCGGGCACATGGTGTGACTCTTGGGGATGGTGTTGTGCACGGCCAGGAGTTGGATTCAATGATTCTTGTGAGTCCCTTCCAACTCAGCATATTCTCTGATTCTGTGATTTTGTGATAGTGGGAACTTTAGCACCTAGCTCACATGTAAAGCATTTTAAACTACAGTGGAATCCCATGATGAATGCTGAAAATATAATTTAGCTGCCCGTATTCAGACAACTGCATTTGAATTGTCCTAGTGTGCCTGGTTGAGCTCCAGCTGTCTTTCAGATATACCTTGAGAGGGTTACTGTAGTGGTTTGGTTCAAA
>VXAD01000866.1:169252-349132 GCA_013399195.1 Dicrurus megarhynchus | reverse complement strand
CTGCGCTCGTCGCCTTGGCGAGAGGGTTAAAACAGTGACACACTGCGGCTGGGCAAGGGCGGGCGAGGACAGGGCTGTTCAACTCTGAGTGTTTTGTTGACCTGAAAAACACAAGGAAGTTAATAATTCTGTGTTTAATGATACGCAGTAACAAAGGGATGGGATTGCACAGTTAAAAACGAGAAAATGAAAGATAAGCCAGATGATTATCCAGCAGTTTTCATTCATGGGGCATGCACTGCTCCAAATCAGGTTCTGAACCTCTCTAAAGTATGTCATAATCAAAGACTGAACTCTACACACAAAATTTCTGAAATGAGGCCACGTATAGAGCTATTAAAGGACTCACTAAGAAGAGGTGTTTTTCCAGCTCCAGTAGCTTGATAGAGTGATTACTACTATGTCACATCTGGGCTTGCCCTAAGGCATCCCCACTGCCACCCTGACACAAGCATGGTACTTAATGCACTTGAAGTCCTGGTCTGTGCTGTTCTGTGTGTCCTATGCCTTTAAAGGCGATAGGCAAAATGTTGTAAAGCTGCTATAAATAAGACTCCATTTCACCACTGGTCTGATTACAGCGCCAAAAAATATTCTCCAAATGACAGCAGTATTGGCTGGACCATGTACTTTCCTTGCTGTTAGTGCAGCTGAACTGAGCCGTGTGCTGCATGGTGAGGAACTTGAGCAAAAAACTAAGGTAAACAAGACCTTGTCCCATTCATCAGTTAAGGAATCTAGGCCGCGTTCCAGTCAATAATTGAAACTTTAATTATCCTGACAGCTTTCCACTGAATGTGAAAGAATCCTGTTTGGGCAGTCCTGCAGGACGTAGCCACAGACAAATAATGTTCTTTGTGGCACATTCCCCATGGCATCCACCAAGCGAGAAGTTAATTGAGAGCAAAATAATATGACAAAGATGATGTCAAAAGGCAAATGTATCAATGCCATTCCTCATAAAGTAAATACAGTACCTATAAGTACTAATATCTTCTAAATTACTTTCCAGTATGTAAATCTACACTGACTACAATGGGCTGAGGTAGAAAAAATGGCTACAGAACATCATCATCTATAGCTTTTCTGTAAGCAATCTGAAAACCAGGAAACCAAAGTGCAAAAAGTGGAATATTCAAACAGCAGTATAACATGAAATTGGTTGTAAAAAACCCAAAAGAGAAGAGATGTTCAGTTTAAGGAGCACAAACTTTAAATTATTTAATTTGCTAATATTGACATGAAATAGAATCCAGGCGGTGCTATCAGAATACAGGTTTGACAAATTAGAAGATTCATAAGAAAATTTATTAAAAACAGGATTGCAGAAGAGACATGATAAGTGGAATCAGAAGTTGAAAACAACATATTAAGACATAGTAAACCAACAAGAGTCTATAATTAGGATCTGTAATCCTATAGTTCTTAATCCTGTACAGTGACTGTGCTTGGCATGACAATCTGCTGTCTTAACCAGATTAGACATCTTGCATTTCAAGAAATAAAAGCAATACAGTTCCAAAGACATTTGACTGTGCTAAAATTAATCACCAACAGATTTATTTTGTCAAAGTACTCCTGTATTTTGCTGTGTGTAATACTTTAAAGAATCAAGCAGCAACAAGCCACAGAAAGCATAATTTACATGGTTAAAATTAAAAGCTAAAATAAATTGAATTTAATTAAATCCAGAGTAATAAATAAGACAAAGGAGCATTTTGCGAGGGGCAGGGGGAGAAGAAAAAGATATTTGTTCCTTTAAAAGCCCTTTGTTCCTTCCTGTGCTGCACATCAGTCTAAGGGCAGAGCTACTCCTCCAGGCGTCATGAACTGGGAGCCAAGGTCACCAATGAGGGTGCAGTCAAGAGCAGGGTCCAGTGGCAATAGCAGCAAGCTTTGTCATATACCAGTGACCATCAGCCAAGGTGAGATGTCAAATCAAGTCCAGGATCCATTCAGGAAGTCTTTTCAGGAAGAGCAAGAGGCAGTACTGGAGACATGTATGACCTGCGTGCAGACCTACACCTGTAATGTAGGTCTGAGGCTCTTGCAAGGAAGGATCGTCCAAGACAGACTCACGCAAGACAAAGTACAATTTGTCTGTTTGTTTTGAGCTCCCTAGTGTGGTTAAATGGCCCAGATCAGAAATTCCCATTCTCCAGCTAGATAAAACACTGAACAGTACCTTGGCACAGACTTGGCTGGAGCAATCTATATTCTAAAAACTGAGTCTCACTTGTGTAGCTTCTCTCCAGTCATACTGATGCAAGGTGTGATAAAAATCATTGCAAACAGTACCTGCACTGCACAGAGCCCCCCTGAACTGTAGCTCTGTCTGTCAATGTCTTCTGTCACATTTGAACCATCTGTCTGAGAGACTGTATCTTCAAATGTTGTTGTTTCCTTTCCTAACAGTTCCAGTCCACTCAACCTAAGAAACCTGTTTCAGGGAGGAGAAAACAGAAGAGACAAAGCTGTTTCACAGAAGGTAGTCCCAGGCCATGGCAGGGCTCTCTGTTGAAGGCAAGAATGGCTGCTGGACTTTAGAAAAATCAAGTGCATCACTTTTCTTTGATCTGAATTTAGTTAAAATTTCTCATCTCTACACAGAAGCACAAATGCCCGCTAATGTAATTTTTCCCCCTACAGGATGGGAGGAATAAAAGAATGAGATGCTTGTTCTCTTTGAAGAAGATGTTCAAGTGTTTGGTAGGGGAGGATATCCCAGCAATTTCATGGATAAATAAAGCAAATAAACTTTGAAATCTCATTTTCTACTTGCCTGTGGTACTTCTTACTTGTTTATTTTAATAATTTTTTTTATATTGAATAAACTGTAATTATTACCTCCCTTTTTGTGAAGATGTTATAAAACAATAAACTTAAGAAAACCAAAGGATGAATCTATTAAGAGTAGTCACACATGCATTGAAACCCCATAGTACAGTGAAAAAAACCCAAAGAATGATCCACTATATACAAAAAAAGGTACAGAATCTATGAATATCATCTATTTTAGAAATTTCTGTCCCCCTTCTACTAGCTCAGTTGAACCAGTGCTAGCAGTGTTGGGAACTATATTTCCCCACTCAGGCATATTTCTTCAATGTTTAGCTAAAGCAAATCCAATCAGTACAGTGACATAAATAAGCTTCCAGCTGTTCAACTAATAGAATGTTAAAACCGGTGAGGTCTGTGTTATTTTTCAAATCTACCCACTAAAAAAAGGCCCATAATAAGAGGAAATAAGCAGGATTTATATTAACTGCTCCTGAAGCTCTTTCTCAAAACTTCCAACGGTGACAGACAGACCCCCTAAGCAATGCTTCCAGTGCTGAACTAACCTTGGAGTTACAAATATCTTCCAAAGTCTAGCCTCATCTCCTTTGCTGCAGTGTAGAAGAGGTAATGAGCTTATCTCAGTGGATACAGGAAGCAGCAATCTTTAGGGCATTTGATAACATCATCTATATCCTCAATTTTGTCAAAGAATAAACAATTATTTTAATCTTTCCTCATAGGTGATGTTTTTCAGATCTCCAATTGTTTTTATTGTTCTCTCTGGGTTTCTTCCTGTGAGTCTTTATCAGAACAGTGCTCACTTCCAGGCACATCGCTCCAGCTGACGTCTGACCAGCACCGGCTTTAAAGTATCAGACATCTGCTTATACATCCCACCAAAGATCCTGCTTATCCTTCTTCAGCTTGTGTATGACCTCACTTGAGAATTTTCTTCTATGTCCATTTATTCTTACTGAATTCTAATCTTGTTCTTAAAAAAAATGTTTAAGACCTTTCATATCTTGCAGATATGATAAGTGCATTGTCTATTCCATCAGCCAAGTCATTAATTAAAATACTGCATGTCATCAGATCCAGAATGATCCTCTGAGCTGAGATGCTCTTGTTGAAAAATTGACCTTCTAAAACCATGGTTTGAGTGGGATTTTCATACCCATCTTGTATTGTTTTTAGAATAGCTTGTGCTGGACAGCATGCCCCTCCCTTTCTTATGAGATGTCACAGGAGGGAATTTCAAAAGCCTTACCAAACTCTATCTGTATCACATATATTGGTTCTTTTCTATTTGTCTTCAAAAGATGTGCTCAAATCATGCAACAAAGATGTTGCAGCATCAAAACCTCAAACTGTTTCACAGTCTTCACCTCTGTTATCAATGTTATTACCTCTGTTGTCCATGCACTAAATCAATGTCAGAAACAAGAGCTTGAAATTATGTCCAAAAAGCAAATGCTCATTAAAGCCCTGTATTCATTAATTGAAAGTCAAGGCTTGAATACTAAAAGATATAAACTTGGCAAATAAATTCCTTTTATACACAGCATATATCCATACACAACCTGCAGAACTCACTGACACAATATTAAAATGGCACACTCTTTACTGATTTTAAAAAAAACAAAACAACATTGTTTCGTGAATACACAGAACACAGCCTAACCAGGGAAGATACAAATTAATAAAGAATATAAACTCTTTGCTAACTATTAAAATGACAAGGATTAAAAAGAAATTTCCCCTTCAAGCACAATAGATTACAATTGTCTGCTTTGACCGTAAGACTGATTCTGCAAAAAAGCTGCCCAGCTAGACCGATTCTGCTGTTGAATATGAAATAAATAATGCCTCTAGATTGTTTTGGAGGTGCTTATAAATGTAATACTAAGTAGAAGAAACATAAAAACTGAAATGGCCTTAACCAACTTATGTAAGGACTGGCATGTGGCTTCATTTATCTTTAGAAGCAAGCCAGGGATGGATCCAGAGTGCGATTAAAAATAGTACGACATGTTCATCCCGAGTTGGAAAACAGCAGAGATACCAAACCTGAACTCAGAAAACAGAAAATAAAAATATGAAATACATTTTCACATGAAAGTTAACTCTCCAAAAATCCAAGCAAACTTTGTAGCCCGTACAAACCTGTTGTTAAAACTCAAGAATTCTTTTACTTGATGAGACTCCAAAAACAGCTCCACCAAATACCAAAAATAAAAGCAGTGAAAGGCATCAGGTGAGAATTCAGGAATCCTGGGTTTTATTCACAAGCCTGCTTTGGACCTGCGTACCTTCCCTGTGCATTAATTTTTCCATCTCTAAATGAAATTCATGAAACTTCTTCCTCCTTCCCCATAACACATACTCGCATGTTAAAGTTTAAATAACTGATTTTTCAAAGGTCTTCATTCTTTCAGACTGAAGTTGCTATGAAAATTGAATGTGTGGCTTTAATGGGCTATTTTTTCTCTGTTTTTGCTCAGTGACACAGAGATTCAAAATCAGACTTCAGTCAAGCCTGCCAGTTATTGCTGGGTTCTGCCCTATGAAGCTAAGCTGATCTTATGGAGAAGTTTTTACAGGTACCAGCCATTTCCCTGTGTGATAGAAACACCATTTTGTCCACCTTCTGTTTAGCGTTACCTAGCTGGTACGGGCATCACTCCACTGGGCATAGGAATGCCTCCCAGTTTAGAGTGGCCTTTTCTTCTCCTTGTCTTCTGTCTTCTCCAGCTCAGCGCGCTCATGATGGCAAGGCTCTGCAAGTTCAGCGCAGCAGAGAGGCATTTCTGAAAAGTAATCTGAATTCTTTACTCAGTTGCATAGATGGTAAAAAATGCTTCAGTAGTATTGAAACCAGAGCAGTTTCAGTTGCACAAAAGAGAGGGATTACTGTTACACTTCCCAAAGTGACCTTAAAAGTGCTAGGCCTCCCGGGAGTCTAGTCTCCAGTATCATATACATCTCTGTTACATTGATTGGAAATGTTTTCTCACACTCACCGTGGTAGGAAACATCTTCTGTCACCTCATTAAAATAGTCAAAGCATGGATTTACCCAGAGGAGAGTGAAGGAGAAATTCCCCAGCTAGCACCATTCAATGCCGGTGCACGTTCTGGGCCATGCACTGGCTCAGCAGCAGCACAGCAAGCAGAAGGTTTGTTTCATCTGCTCTTGGCTAACAGATTGAACCTCATGTCTGGGGGAACAATGAGACTTTACACGCTGTTCAGGCATTTTTTTCTAAGTGAAAAGTTGCAGAGAGCAGAGTATGAGAGTTGAAATTCAGGCGGAAATGATCAGGCTCATTATCCATAGAAGAAGGTTTGTTGTTTATCTCTGTTGGTTCACTAAACTCACTATTCCTTTTCCTGCATGCTACTTGCTCTTTTTACACTCTTTTTGTTTTTTTCTCCTCTTAAGCAGTATCTGAAAAGTGAACAAATGAAGTTCTAGGGGAAATGTGTAGCACTGAAGTATGCAAGAGAGGAAAGCCAGAGTTAGCTTTAGTACAGGACTGGTAGGACCACCTGGCTGATGGAGTAAAGTCCTCAGTTTATCCTTTTCACATGTGTATTACTGCTACTTTGAATACCAGAATGTATTTTTGGGGTTCTTTGAATTAAAACTAGTTAAATAAGAAAAAACTCATGTGAGTTGTTCCCTTTAAAAAAGGAAATTAATGGTGGTTAGCCATCTCGATGTAATCCTTTTTTAGCACAAATACCAATAATCCTATTCTCACAAATACAGCAACAACAACTATTCCAAATTCCTTCTAGACAATAACTAACTCAAAAGAACTCATCTTTTCTAGGCATATTTCCCTGGGAACGCTCTTCTGTTCTTAGTTGCTATCTTGTTCTTGAAATCTCTTCTGTCTTATCTTTTCCTTTGTCTCTCATACAAGCAGAGACTCCAACAAATCTCTCTGCCCAAAAGACAACTCAAGAAAATCCTCCATCCTTACAGTCCTGTTTGCATTTGCTGGTACCATGACTCTAAATTTTGGGTTAATGTCCCCTTTAATTTGAATAGAGATAATGAAGGGTGTACTTTCTCCCATCAGTTGCAGCATGGTTTAATCACACCTCTAGCAGTGTTATATATGGTGAATAGCTCCACAGTTTCATATCACTCATCACTACATGGTGTTATTATCTTAGGTAGTGCACTAATCTGGATCATCATTCTTGTAGGTGGGTTTTCATATACACAAACCAAAATACAATCATATGAAGAATTTCTCCAAATAAGCAAAGCTGTCCTTATAAGTTATAAAGTGGGAGAAACAGAATGGCTCTGTTGTAGTGTTATATGTATTGTCCATTTTTACACACTCTTTTTATTATTGTTGTTGTTGTTATTGTTGTTATTGTATTTCCATACAGGGCACAGGGGTCATCATTTGCTATTCTGAGATGTAACATCCCTCACTGAAAACCTAGGACATTAAGCTATGAAGAGCATGAATTTATGAGGCTTCCAGCGATACCTCAAAAATCTTGACTGAGAGCACAAACATGCCTGTTGTGAAAAGATGCATTATTAACTCTAATAGAGATTAATATTTTTGGTGCAAAATAAACATTTAAATGGGAGAAAATATTTGTCTTTCTCTAATTTAACTCCCTAAGAAGTGCAGGAGACATTAGTATATATTATGAAGCACAGACTATCAACTATCAATATTCTTCAATGTCAAGAACAATACAAAATTTTGTTAACATAACTTATTCATTAAAAAGGAAAGAAATTACAGTTTTGCAGCATCTGCATGTAAAAAAAAAATTATTGTGCAAATGGTTGTGCAATCAGCTGCATTTTTAGGTAAGTAAAGAAATTATCTAACATCTAACATTTGAAAATGTGCAAGAAGTTTTCAAACCCTGGTCATATTGCAAAGCAGAATGATACTGACTTCAGAAAAGCCAGTCCATAGAGCAAAATCAAGCACCTCTCCTTCTGTGATTGCCTTTTAACCATTTAGCTTTCACTTAAGCTGTGATAGCATATATTGAATTACCTACCCAGACTGTTTCAGATGAACGTGATAAGGAGCACTTTGGAGACATAAGTTTTAAGTCATGAGAAAGCTCTCCCAGTCAATCCAGGCACTGGCTTTTGAATCTAGTTCCTGGACACCTTTTTCCTGGATGCATTGTTGATCTCACCTTCTGTCTGATAAGCCCCGTGGTGACATTGTGTATCTGTGCCTTTTGCCAATAAAAGGATTGTTGAGGCTGATAAGAGTCAGAGTAATAATAGTTCTAATAGCAAACTCAGCACTACTGCATAACAAATGATGTTTATTTCATTACAAGGAAGTTGCAAAGCATAGTGTTTCTGATTGCAGTTTTACAGTACTCAGAGAATTAATCTGTCAGGACAGCAGGCTTTATCCTGCAGACAAATTCATTTGTAATCCTCTCAAGTATTCTACCATGGGACTTGAGGAGATAAAAGAGCCTCCTTTAAAATATATTTCCATAACCCACATTGAGTGATGCTAAGTACAGTGGTATCTCTCCCACTAGATTAACTTTTAATTATTGCAATTTCTCTCATGAAAGAGACTGTAAGATAGCACAGCAAGTCTCTACACATTCATTCTACAGGCAGAGGACATTTTATGTTAATTTACTGATTTATTTAAGACAGGAATTCCAGCAGCAAGTGACAGTAAGTAGAAAAGTACAGCAAAACTCAATATATTCTCATCTGAGAAAATCTGACAGCAGATTCTTTAATACTGCTCTCTTCCCAACACTTAAATTATTCACTTCCTTCAAATAAGAAAATTCTTTCATGTTGTTCAGACCACATTTTAACGTATTTTTATGGCATTTCTTTGGATATTGGCATTATGTGTTGTTGTTACAGATACTGAAGTGCTTGTTTGAAGCTTCCCTAGCACACAATATGTATTAATGTCTCTTCCAGAAATCTTCCAGTATAAATGGGCTCAAAAATCCAGGGGAGAGAGAAGCAGGAAACATAAATATATTAAATAACTTTTATCTGATGGATTTCTGCTATCTGTTGCACTGAACTGTCTTGTTAAACACCCATGGATGATACTAGCACAAACCTGTCTTGTTACATGATGCTAAAATGGTTTTGTCTCTCATATGTGTTCAAAGTACATCAACAGAAAATGAATGCAAAATACACCATTATTGGTGATCATTAGTAGAACTGCATATAGAAAGGAACTTGTGAAAACTGTTTTTGTAGATGAAACCACATTTCCCTAGAAGAGAACAGGAGAAGAGAGGTAAAAACATTGCCTATCTTTGGAAATATCCCACAAGGAATTAGGGACACCTTAGTGATAACAAAAGGAGCACTTCCTACAGAACCCGTCACAATGGAGCTACACAGCTGGAAACCTGTATTTATTTCTGCCTCTGAAAACATAGGAGCTCTAAATCTCATGTCTTCTGCAAAACAGCTCAGAACCAGTAGAGAAATCTCAGCCACTCCAATCTGCAGGAAAACTGAAGAGCCGCCAGGAAAACCACCTGATACCCACTGACACACAGAGGTGCTATTATTTACTGCTCAGTGAGACCAGCAAACGATTATGCTCAGCAAAGAAAAATGTTTTAGGTCTAAGTAATTATTTTACCAGTGACCTTAAAATATCCCTGTTGTTAAGAATTTTCCTTGCACAGGGCAGTCTCTGTAATAGGATCAGGCAGTATGTTTCTTCATGCCAAGTCACTGAATGCTAAAATGATTTGTCATCTTTCGCCACAGGCCACTGCCTGACACACACATGCCACAGTCTAATATCTCGCCTGCTTTGACATCAAAGTGTCTTCCTTCGGCCATTAACAACAAGAAGAGAGGCAAACAATGGCAGAAACTTCCATTCTTTCTGAGAGAGTTTTAATTAAATAAGTGGCCTCAAATAGTTTAATGGGACTAAGGCAGGGGGGAAAACCTTTCATCATAAGATAAATTAAATCTATAAATCTTGCTTATTCTCTCACCCTGCATGTTTTTAATTTACTTCACAGTCACATTATTTCATTCTCTGTTGAAGTTTATGACAACATTATATGATATCTCCTGGGCTTTCACAGTCTATCACCTTTTACAGCTCACTCGTAATGCCATGTGTCATAAAAGACAGAGTTCATCTCATTTATAAAGGGGAAGAGGGAAAGAAGTCCTATGTAAAACCTCCAGTTGCAAAGGGTTTTCACATGCTGAAATATACAATTGTGAATAGGTCTACTGAGGCTTTTGGTAGCAGCAACTCTGCCTGTTTTGAGGGATGAGTGATTTCTACAGCATACCCCAGAGACCTGATTTCCCAAATCAAATTAGCAAAGCAGAAATGCAGCAACATCTGTGCTCCAGATGAGCACCAGATCAAGGTGCAGATGGAGCACATTTTCAGGTTTGGTGCGGTTGTCTCTGGTCTTCCTATTTAGATGTAATTATTCAGTGCTATTCACTGATGTGTCTTCACAGGACCATGTTAGAGACATAACACTTTTCAAGAGAAGTCGCAGAACAAAATGCTCCCTTCTTGTCCATCCCATTTTGGAGGAAATAAAATGCAAAAAAGCTGTGTGTGCCAGCCAAAACCATTGCAAGATTCTTCATTCAAATGAAAGAGGTCCTTCCGATGGCAAGTGGCGTTATAATTATAGACTAGAAAAGAGCAAGATCAGCAGCTGCTGCTGCTGCTGCTTGCGTTTGTTCCCTGTGTAACTGACAGGACAGAGTACTTGGCAAAAACAGACTTCCAGAAGTGGAAAGACATTTTAACCCCTGTTCTTGTCAGTCCACTCCTCTTAGGGCTCAGCAGCAGCAACCCCTTGCTTCAGGTTAAGGGAAGAGCAAGGTGATTATTGCGGATCTGAAGGGGACTTGGTTTAGGACGTCTGAGAAAGAGGAAGGGTCCAGGATTTGGCTTCGGGCTTGGATTGCTGAATCAAAATAGCAGGTCAGTGAATACAGCATAAGCTTAATAAGTTTTTATAGCTGGCTTAACTCAAATCTCTCTCACTCACTTTCTCTTCTATGCCATAAACTAAAAAGTAAGGTGAACAATGATAAGGGGTAGGACTGCATTGAGGTACTATTTATTTATACATTCTGTAATGTGCCTTTCATGGTCAGTTAGGAAACACTGATAGCTGTTATTTTTTACTGTGGTTTCTCTCTGAATCCTAATGCATCCTGAAATTCTCAGCCAGGCAAAAATCCCATTTACAGTTGGGTTCAATATTAATGGAGAGGACACACTTATATTTTTAGCTGTTTATGCCTTAAGTCTTCTGATGATCTTAGCAAAAGTGGAGTAATATATAACTCAGATTTCAGTCTGTGCTTGAAAAAGTTTCAGAAAGGAAATAAACACTGAGTAAAAAAAAAAGCAGCATCATAGATATGAGTCAAGGTCTCTACAGGCATCAAATGGGCATAACTTACGTTATGTCCTCAAAACTCACAAATCCATACCAGCAAAAAGCCTAGCCCTATATCTACTGATGAATTTAAGGGCAACATGATTAATAGGAACGTTTTTCATGACACCGTTGCCTGTGGTATCTGATCTAATGTACTCTGTCCTTCTTCTGCCCTGGCCAAAAGAGTGCTCAGGAAGGAATGTGCTGGGGGGCATCATTGTGCTTTGCTCTTCCTGTCCATCTCAATTTTAGCTTTTTAATTTCCTGTAGCCATAAGTAATGTGGGAAGGACTCTCTGCCAACATGCTGCTCATGAACCAAGGGCTTGGGACCCACCGTGCAAGAGCCAGAGTCAGTGCAAGGCTTTACACCAAAACTTTTGGTTGCAAAGAGAGGCTGTACCTAAATGGTTGTAGTTGTTCTCAGAGAAAAAAACCACAAATGCAGATCTAAATTTGTGTTTGCTGTGTTGAGAAATCTAACCAGACAAACACATAGCTGTCTTTCATAGCTTTGTATAGGCTAAATTGTTCTATAATCACCTAATCTGACCTAATGTATATTTTAAGACATTGAATTATATTATCCTGAAATCCCTGTATGAACCCAATGATAAATGTTAAGGATGGCATTTGCTTAGCAGGTAGATAAAACAGAGTGTACCACAGGAAAGGCAAAGCAAAGAAACCAAGGCACCAAAACCTAAAATTGCTGTAACAGTCCCACTTTTCTTTGCCCCATTTCAGAGGCAGAAAGGAAAAGCAGGGGCATCCAGTGTCTTCCAAGAGTTTCTATTCAGAGTCAGGGGCATTGAGTAAAGTCCTAAGGGATGGCTGGAGTGTGATTAAGTGAAATATAGTTGCTAGAATCAAGCAGACAAATTGCATTTCATGGATAAAACTCTCTTCTCCCAGTCTAATGTATGGGGAAATATTCTTAATCCTGATTCCTATTATCACCACAGCTCTGCATTTGTGGCCAAAGCCCATCCACTAGGCCTTGCAAGACAGGATTTGTTTCAGATCTGTAGAGAAGGTAGACCCATTTTGTCCAGCTTAGCTACTAGCTACTTAGTTTCTGGCACTTTCCAGTCTCAGCTGGGAAGAATGAATCCTTCCTGAACCTCCTATGCAGAAACCAAGGGTCATGATTTTGGCACTAATCACTGCCTTCCAGCAGAGCTGCAGATTCTCCGAAGGTGCTGCAAGCAATCTTTTTCCCTCTATGGCCCACAACAAAAGAGACCTCATAGGAAGTTTAACAGATGCCCAGATACCAGGGAAGACCAGCAGAACCCCTCAGCCCCTGTATGTCTCAGTTATGTGAATTTCTCCTGAAGGTCATCTTCTGTCCTACTATTTGCCCTCAGCTTAAAGATCCTAAACAAGAGGGGGACTATCCAGTCCCCTCTTCTGATATTTGGCTGCCCCCACAGTGAGCAATTTATGTTTTGTTTCATCCTGCATTTGTCTAACTTCACCCTCTCATTGTGGCCCTGTGTTGTGCTGAGGGTCTGGGTTCTTGCCAGGCTATAAACCCTCCCATTGTCAGACATCTTTTCTAGATCTAAGTCCCTACATTCAATCATTCCCACTGGAGATTTCCATTACGAAGTGGATATTAATGGGGAGATAGAGACACACTTGTTGGTGATATGGCTTAAACACATATTCCACAGCATCAATGAGCAAAGTCTAAAGGCTCCTACAGCAATTCCAGGAAACAGAGTGTATTTTTAAGCATGTTTTCTACCCCATTTCTCCCATATAGCCTAGCCACAGATTTCTTTCATTGTTTATAAAGCCCCACTCTGCTGGAGAATGGAAATCTTTGCCTCCATTTTCTTAAGCACTGCGTCCTGACCTCAAGATTTTTAGCAGACAGGACTGCATTTCCATGCATGCCATTCTGACAGGTTGGCTCTTGCATTGAACTTCTTGGAGTACAGCAATGACAACAAAAATTTTAAAGGTCTGTGCTGAGGCTCAGGAAAAGGAAAACTATCATTTGGATTCTAAACACCAAAACCCATACTTCTTTAAAGAAAAAAAACAAACCCAAAATAATCTTCAGGCCCATGCTGGCAAATATCGAGTAGTCATTCTGCAGAGGAAAAGAGACAGCCTGTCAGCAGTACAAGGCTTATGGTGTCTTTTCCCTGCTGATTTCCTTGGTGACTAAAATAAAAAGTGGCACTTTTACAGCTGAATTTTAATGGTTTACTTTATGCTCTGCATCAGAGACACAGCCAAGATGCACAAAATACTACCAAGTCATCTATTAACTAGGAGTTCAGATTTTTCTCCTCCCCCACTTCAATAAATTTGCTACAGTGGCATCACAAAAATATAGAAAAGAATCATATTTGTGATACACAGTAACTTTCTTGAGATTTTGTGCTTGTCTTAATTACTCTCTTTCTTGCATGCTATATAAAACTGCTTCCATCCACATTTGGAGTTAGAATTTGTTTTGTAAGCACATAGAATTTCCTGTAGCATCTCCCTACGCTGGGTAAGCAAGTACCAAACCCAGCACAAAGTATTTACCTGTGTATTTTCAGTTGTACTTTAATTACACTGTGCCTCACACTACCTACCCAAGCAGCCCTATGGTTGTTTTGCATGGCCATGCAATGCTGAAGTATTGACAAGTAAGTCTAGCTGCCAAGGAGAGAAATAACAGCGTTCCCCAGCTGATTTCAGCTGCTGTCGTAACTGTTAATGAAAGAGGCAGTCTCCAAATCTCATTTGGTTTTGAAATTATTATAATTACCATAGCCAGCTAAAAATACTGGCTGGAGATGTGCATGCATTTGTGGAATTTAGCTTTACTTCTCTTACCAAGAAGCTGAAAAGTTTTGAAAAAAGTTTTAAGCAAATTTGCTTCCCATTCTTCACTCACGCTAGAGTGGAGCAAACTGAGAGTAAGCAGAGATTTCAGGTGTAACATGTCCCTGCCACTGCCACCCAGGAAGGTGGCCACATTCAATGCTAACTGCTGGGTTTGGGTGGTCATTGACGTAAAGCCCAAATACAGCCTTGCATCAGTCAATCTGCAGGTCTCAACAGGGCTTGCAAGATTTTTTTTTTCCCTCTCTTTCTATATTTATATATGAATACAAACACCATGCATTTGGGTACACATTCAATTATATATTTAAATTTACATGTATATCCATGTATCTATCTATACAAGGGTACATTCAGGTTAGGATATGCTGTCTAAAATGTTGTTGGTGTCCTGCTTCTCTTCTACTGTTTCTAGGCCCAGCCTACCAAGACGATGACAGTCACTTATTCCAGCAAAGTAGCAAATGCCACTTTCTTTGGATTTCACAGATTACTCCTAAGGTGGAAAGGCAGCATCTACAAATTGCTGTACAGAGAATTTATTGTTTTTGCTACTCTTTACACAGCGATAAGTGTATTATACAGGTACACTCTTTCCAATTCACATCTCATTAAATGTTATACTGAAGTTTCAGACTTCCTAGTGTTAGGCTGATGAATGATGGGGGGAGGTTACTATTTACTTATTGTACTTTTCCTTGAACATTTTCTAATGTGCTTACCTTTCCACGTTTACTTTAAGGTTCCAGAGGAAGTATGTAGGGTGTCAATACTGTTTATCATATTCAGCTGATTGTACTTTTAGCCTAGCATTGAGCAACCGTCCTACTGAAGTTAGACTAAATAAAAACTCAGAGCTAGCCTAGGTTATACAGCTTTTGTCATTCTGACATTTTGACATGAGTGTGCTTCCCTGCTTTAGATCATAGGTATAGACTTTTTGTTCTCCCTGAAGAACTCTGTCTTTGGTTGCTTGGTGGGAATTTAACAACCTTGAGAGGTAATAATTTTAGAGTGCAGTTATACAGCCAGGAAAAGCTAAGTTTCTCTTAAAGCTAGGAAGGCATGCAAACTTGATTTTTAAGCTTGCAGAGAACCAAGGAAAACTACTTGGAAGCCAGACATGGTTATTATCAGTGTGTCACCCAGCACCTGGGAGGAACACATTAGAAAAAGAATTGCCTTTTCCACCAAGGCGTGACTTAAACACCTGTATGACAGATGCAATGCATCAATTAGTACAGTGAAACTTTTAATTGAAGTACATTACGTAGCAATATCAAAATTATGGTTCCGTTCTTACCGTGATCTGTAATTAGATCTCTGCTTTTTATTGGAAACAAGGAGAAAATGAGCTTCAGTTTGTCTCTGATTAATCACTATTTTTTGTTCAGTAATCTATACCTGTAAACAAAGATAGAAAATTATAGCATTAATATGTAAAGAATCACCAGAATCTCACACTTATTTAAATTAATCCAGTTTTACTGAAATGTCAGGCAATTGAAGACCATGGTAAATATACCACAGAAAGCTTATATGTGCTCCAGTTTTTATTGCACAATTGTAAGCAAAACCCACCAAGTATTTGTTATGTGTTCCTTTTATAAGAAATTAAAGAATAACTGTAATACTCATCTATACAAATGAAAAAAAATTATATTGAAGCTTGTTGTATTTCATTAGGTATCTTTTCCCATGGGCAGAAGCTGCCATGGTCCATTTGCTATCATTTGGTGAATATTTTCTTCATGGCAAAATAAATACAGTTGTATTTTAATCTTGTGGAAAAGAAAAATTTCATAGGAGTAAGAATAAAAAAACGGTTGCAAGAATGTAACATTTTCAAATCAGAGGAGTTAGATTGGTAACCTTTGGCAATTCAAGCAGACCTGAACATTTCCATTAAGTACCACTCTGAAAAATGAGGCTAAGCTCTACTTGCAGACTTAGACTTCTTTGGTCTGTATGGGACAGCAAACTGATTCTCCAGGCATATTGATCCAATTAGTACTGCCAGTCAAATTAGTCCTGAGAAAACTAAAAAGACCAGGGAATAATACTGTTGTCTCCTCCAGCCTCTTTACTACATGACAAAAGTGTTCAGATTTTACCTTTAAGAATTTGCTTGAAGACATTAGCCAAGGTTGCTCCCCAGTGGACATATCTGATTATTTATACGTGTTTGCACTTAGTAGCTAGTGCCAGAATATTATGCAAGGACAGATACATTTTATTTTTGCTGCAGATTTTTTCTTACAGGTAGCCAAAAACGGTTCTTTGAAAAATTATCAATTTACTGTGACAAATATGCTGAACAAATCCCAGTAACTTTTGTTCTTGGTAAGTACTGGTTAAATGTAAAATTATTCTCCAACTCTGTCTCTGTTCAGGCATTTTGGGAATGTTGGTGCATGGAAGCATTTCAGAGCTGAGGGGCATGTGGGAGGTTAGAGGTTCACAATAAATCATCCGCTTCCAACAGGTCTCCTCAAGTTCAAGTTGCTTTTGCCACATCAACATTTATGCTCATGTTCTTAATATACTAACAAAAAAGGTTTCCATATATCTAGATCTAGACACATATATCTAGATCTAGATCATGCCCACTAACACCGATATCTTGTACCTGATCTTCCGATGAACTAAATCCACCCTAAGTTTTACTACAGAAGAGGAAATTTGGAAGTTTGTGGGTATGAGATACTCAGCTGGAATGTACTGTTACAGTGCAATGTCTATTAAATAATTAGTATTTATTGCATCCTGGGTTTTGACATTGCTTATTGCATTTATTCTGGGAAGTGTAGCAGCTTAGCGATGGGAACAATTCTCTGCAAACTAAAATTAAAGTAGCTGAAATCCTGATAGGCACTGGACGTTTTTTCCATCTAACTCTCAGGTTTCTACGTTACTTTGGTGGTGAATCGCTGGTGGAACCAGTTTGTGAACTTGCCATGGCCAGATCGTCTGATGTTCCTCATCTCCAGCTGTGTCCAGGGCAGAGATGAGTATGGGCGCTTGCTAAGGAGGACTCTCATGCGTTATGTGAATTTAACTTCTCTGCTGATCTTTCGCTCTGTGAGCACAGCTGTGTACAAAAGGTTCCCCACCATGGACCATGTGGTAGGAGCAGGTACCGGAGTTTGCCTCCCCACAATTGCTTTCCTTTCCCTCAGAGGTGGGGGCTCAGGGAGGGAAGGAGCCAGCCTCATTTTTTTCCCATGGCCCCATGTGTGCCTCATACTAACCCACATCAAAGCAATCACCTTTTTGTTAGTGACTTAAATGACATAACCTTAGGAGTGCATCTTTACTGTTCTTAAAGTCTTCATCTAGCAACACCATAGAAATCAAATGAGTTTGACACTCATATGTGAATCTGCTTTCAGACATCACGGGGGCAATAGGCCTGCCCCAAGCACTCAGGTGTGTGGAGCAGGTACAACATTCTCTAAAGCACAAAAAAATAACAAAGTTACTATTATAGTATGATGCAGTAGGAATGGTGACTTGTTATCTGCCTCAGTATCTGGGATATAACTTGGTCTGGTGTATCAGAGACTGATCTCTGCAGGCACTTCTCAAGTACAGCTTTATCTCAATTTTTTTAAGTAGACTGCATTTTAAGTAGATTGCACATTTTAAGTGTTGCGATTTACTCAAAAAAACCCTCAGCCCCAAGGGCTTTTTCTTTAAATTGAAAACCTTACCTTAAACTTAGTTTTTCAAATACTAAGTCAAGCATCTCTTTGTTTTCAGTTTCTTTCAATAACACAGTGAGTGTGGTGATGGTGAAGAGAGTTCAATCATGTAACACTTTGATTGTCTATCAAGGAGTGACTGCTCAGTGTTTAAAGGCAAGGTGTGACACTGCCTTCTGACTGGCATGGTCAGCATCAGAGGTAGAATATCAATGCAAAGATATGGGGATCTGTTCCAAGTAGAAGTCATGTTTTCTACCGAATGTCTTGAATTTCTTAAAATTACTCCTTTGGCAGAGATTAGTAAGCAAAGTTGTACCAAGTTAAAATATGCAGTGTGTATATACATATACACATTTCAAATATGTGTGAGAAGCTTTGGATATTAAAAAAAAAATTCCAGGCAGAATGCACCAGTCTTACTGAAAAGAAAAAAACAACAAACCATTTATGTTGCATTCATTGAATTTTAAAGCTCTCTTCCTTGTGCTGTTCAACAAAACTGTTTACCTGATCCTGTGAGAGGTCAAGGAAGCTTCTGTCACTCTCTCCAGCAATCTGCTTCTCCTGTGCACTGGAAAATTACAACATTTCCAGGCAGCTAATCCAGCTCTGCCTCCCCATTGCTAAAGACAATCTGTTCCAAAGATACAGAATGTCACAGTGTTGTACCAAAATTGTAGACTGGAAAGCAAGTTTTGATTGTTGGTTTTTTTAACAGTGAAAAATCTCCTACTATAAACTGCGTATATAAGTATTGATAGTGTAGTCAGCTCTGTATTTCAGTATTTAATTTGCAGTTTTTAATGCATATTGTGCTGCAGAATTTTTATTGATGCAGTACCGAGCATTTCAGGGTATATTTTGCTCCTGTTAACATCCAGTGACTTAGACAATAGCCTGCAATAATCCCTTCCCTAGCTCCCCGTGGCACTGCATATCAGACTGCATGGGAGGGAGGCATTTAATATGAACATGAACAGCACAAATCTGATACAGGACAGTCACCACTGAACAACTTGTGACGATTTTGCATTTTTCTGTCAAACTGAGAACTGCCACAACATAACTATTGCTACACACATTTCTTTTTTCAGCAAACAACCTGCTTAAATTCATAGATTTTAAATTTGAGAACAGTGCCATGATAACCTAGTCTGACTCATCCGTAACACAAGGCACAAAAGCTTGCTAGCAGCATCCTTTATCACACTGCAATTTCTGACTGAGTTGTAATACCTTCTAGGAATATAATCAGCCCAGATTTAAAATTCAGATGGATATACTGGAGGCTACACTGCATCCTAGGTGAACAGACATTCACAACAGTGAACTTGCTGTTGAAGAGTGACATTTTATTCTCAGTCTGAACTTGCACAATGTTATTTTGTATTCACTGGATTTTGTAATAGTTTTGGGTTCTTCTTTTTTTAATTAGGAGAAAACATAACTTTTCTCTCAATAGTTACCTGTTAGCAGACTGCATAAAGGCTTGAATGAAACTCAGGAGCTTCACCAACTGTAGTCTCTCCCTATAGAATACAGACTTGAGTGCTGGACCTTCCTCCTGACTCTTTTTCATGTTCTAACACTCATTATGGAACTGTAGACAGTAGATGCATGTAAATTCACTCCTTTATAATGCTGAGTGCTGGGGCACATATGCCATGAGTGTCAAATGTCCAGCAGCCGTCCTGAGCATAGCGATCCTGTTGGCTGCAAGGTGCAAGAGGGAAGTTGGATGCTGAAGAACACAACTCTTAAAAAACAGAGTAATGAGTGAGCAGCTGAGCAGAGAGCAGCCCAAAAGAGCTGATGGGAAATGCTGAAGAGAGACACAAGGTGTGAGCTCAGCAACATGAATACCTATGGATGGCTGAAGACTGCAGTTCCAAGTCCTCTACTGGAAGGAGGAACCTAAACCTTTCCCACATAACACAGAAGCAGAAAATGAAACTTCTGTCTACTTGATCATTTTCCATCTTCTCTAACCACTAATATTCAAAATACTTAATGTGAATAACCTGAACCAGTCTTGTCTCAAACCATTGAGTTTTAACAGGAGAACTGAATACTCTTTGAATCACTTAAGGGAGAGCATGAGTGACTTTTTTCCAGCCAGGCTTGTGTTCTCATCAATAAATTTCCTGTAAGATGTCTTTGGCTGACACTGTTCACATTAGTGTCCTTTGATTATTTATTGATTGCACTCCGTGTCACTCTTCTCATCCTTTCACAAGGATTCGGTGCCCTGTCATTCCTTAGATCATCCTTTTCAAGATCTTGGCACAATATTTGACAAATATTTCCCATTTTCTGGAGCTGCTCCAGTCTTCCAGTGCTTGTCAAAACCAGTGTTCTTGTTTATAGAGTTTCTTGGTTAATTCTTTGAAACTTCCAAATAAAAATAGCATGACCATATTAAGAAACCATGTAATTTTAATAGCTGAGGTTTGGTATCCTCCCCTATATTTGACAGAATATAAAGTGTTTCTTTACCACTGCAATAACAGCAAGCTATTCTCAACTGTGTGTTGTCTGTATTGCCATCAGTAAGAGCAATCCAGAATTTGTATTTTCTGCAGTAAGAATACTAGGCATTATTAATATTCATCAAAGAGAATATTTAGTCAATATTAACACAAGCACTTTAAAATTAATGTCAATTTGAACTTTATAATTAAAAGAACCAGACTTTGTTGGGCTTTCCTGAACAAAAGGTGCTCAGTTTCAATGGAAAGTTGAACTGATCCGTGCTGTTCTTTATGACCCCCTCAGGCTGTGTCTTTTCAGAGCGTCCAAGTAACTTGCATCCAGTGTTTACTCCAGATTCAGGGGTTTTTTTCTATCTGTTGTTTCAGCCTGACAGAAACATCTTTTCCTGTCCTGTAATGAGCAGGCTGGCCAGACAAAAACTAAAGGCAGCCTGAAAGGCTAACTTTAAGGAGTCAGGAATCATGACTAGCAGCTTAATTTGTCCGGTTGCCTGATTATTTCTGCGAAGTTGATTATGAGAGATGGTTGCAAAATGCCCAGAAAACTTTTAAAAGCTTTATCTTATTCTGTTCTCAAATTCTATGATGCTGCACGAGTATTGTGTCTTGCTGCTGAATATTTCCTCTTCCACAGTATTTTCTGTCTGGTCCTTGCCTTCCTTCTCAGTAGTTAAAATATTTCATACCTCCTGTGTAGGTTTGTTCCAACTGTACAATAGTGACATTTTCCTCAACAACAAAATATTTAAGATCACTCTGTTTAGCAAATTTGCTTTAACTTTTTTCACATTTCTGTGCAACACAACTGAGTTTCTATATATTTATTTGTTTGCTGCTTCAGGTATCTTTAGCAATGTTAGCAATAATGGAGATATCCTTAGTTACTAGTTGGGGTCTACTGTCAATTCCCTTACTGGATTGTCAGCATTCAAACTTGTAATTGATTGGCTGAGCTCCCTATTTTGGGGCTGTCATGTTACTAACTTAGTCCTATTTCAGAGCTAATGTCAACACAACAAAAGAAGCTTTATACCCACCCTGATAGATGTCACACACCTGAGCAAAAACTAAGATCCTCCAAACCAAAAGATGCTCCAATACCAGGAAATCCAGGATTTGGACAAAGGAAAATGTGAATTTTCTGAGGTTGTTTTTGCCAAAGCCTGGGTGGAAGGACAGCAGAGCAGAGCTTTCTTCCCCAAGGGGGTGGAGGTGTTGCTTCAAAAGCCAACTGCTCCCTTGCCAGTCTCAGGCAGTGATTGGCTCTGGTGCAGGATTTGTCACACACAGCCCTGGCTCCCCTGTTATGTGACCTTGGACTTGCTTGCAGCAGGGGAAAGCAGGGCTTCACGAGGCAGGGGAACTCTTCAGGAAACCTAATACCTTCCCAGCACCCCAGCAAGGCAGATTGCCAGGTGGAGAGCAGCTTCAGCCTGCAGCCCCACAGCATGTCACCTGGCCCGGTGTCCCCCTAGCAGCGGGATTTCTGGGCATGATTCCCTCTTCATCTCTTTGCATGCCTTCATAANCACCTACATGCTGTTGAGGAGGCATTGAGCTGCACTGGTAAACTGAGGCACGATAACCTCAGTTACCATCCTTCAGTCGCTTGCTCTCCTGGGCTACGGACCACGTTTACCTGTGGACCGGGCTGGGAGCAGCCTGGCCGGCGGGGAACAGGAAAAACAATCTGTCAGGGAAGTATTTTGCTGGCAGAAGGCACACTCTCTGTTGGGGTCTGTTTCATGCATGAACTTTTATCCTCTGTTGCTTGCTCACTGCTTTGCAGATTTAACAAAAAATTATCAGATTCATATGGTCATATAACTGCCCTTACAATGTATGTTGAAATGCTTCTGAAAGTCATCATTGCTGACAAGTGATTGTATCTTGACTGATATATCCAGTTCCTTATTTTTCTGAAAGTAGAATATGAGTAGAATAGAGAGTAATGTGTATGATTCTCAGTATTCTATGTATCTACCGTATGTCAGCAGTTAGACATGAGAACATAGGGATAGCAAATTATTGCCTATATTGGTAAAGAGGAATTTAACATAGGTAATTAATGCAAAAAGAAGTTGTTTCAACCAAGACCTGTTCTGGAAAAAAAAAAATTTAAAAAGAGGAGGTTACTAGTTAGAATTATAAGTTGTGTTTAGCAGGATTCTATGCAAATATTACATCAACAGATAGAAACATATTCCAAATTTATAGTATCAATAGCACTGAAAGCACAGAATAAATGACGGTTGTTTTGATTTTTTGGTAAACAGGTTTTATGACAAGATATGAAAGAAAACTTTTTGATGACCTTAAGTCTCCACACCTGAAATACTGGGTCCCATTTGTCTGGTTTGGAAATTTGGCATCAAAGGCACGAAAAGAGGGAAGAATTCGAGACAGTGTGGATCTGCAGACACTGATGAACGTAAGTAGCAAAAGTAAATCTACAAAAAACTAATCCAAAATTGCTATGTGGTAGCTTTTCACTTACATAATTGATTTTATTTGGTGTGCACAAGTCTCCTGTGTCATCTAAATGACCTTACTCAGGATTTATCGCACTTTTTAAAATTACTAAGAAGGTATTGAAAGAAGCAACAAATTGATGGGTAAAAAAATGTTGTAACATCACTGTAAATTCATACTTGTTCCATTGCTGAGAATATGAGAAATGAGAATAATTTGGCATTTTGAAGATTTTATTATCAGTTTCAGAGACTATAATCTCCCTGAATATTTCATTAAGTGGTAAAACATCCTTTTTATAATATATTCTCTTTCATGTATCACTAGACTACAGATAAGATAGAAACAGAAGATGAATTGTGAAGAAATACAAAGTATACTAAGCACTCCAACTCCTTAAACCAAGTCAATATTCAAATGGGGTGCTGGGTACAGTTATAGTATCAATTTATATATACTATACTTTCTTTTCTCCCTGTCTTTTTATATGTGCAAAAACAAACTGTAACAAAATATTTATAATTCAGAATTGTACTCCACACAATTTTATTTTGTTGTAGTTTCTTGCTGGTTGGCTTTTTTTCCCCATTTTAGGAGATGAATAAGTACCGGTCTTGGTGTAGCCTTTTGTTTGGCTATGACTGGGTTGGAATTCCACTGGTCTATACCCAGGTACTGAGTTATTATTCTGTAAAAAATTCAAACCACAATTTCCATAAAAGGGGGGGTTGGTACAAAACATTCATGGTATAAAACATTCATAGTCTCAACCAGAATCTCTGAAATAATGAGCATGGGTTCACTCACGCAGGATCGTGGAGGCCTGGCTCACTATTTAAGGCATATTTAATGCAGAGATGTTTTGAAGATCTTGCATAATTTGGAAGAGGGGAGGGAAGCACTGAAATGTTTTTATGTTTCCTGAGTGTTCTTCCTGGTCATAATTATTCCTGTGGCCTCTGTATGTGTAATACCTCCTACAGATTTATAAGTTATGTGGCAAAAGGCAGTCAAAGGCCTTTGGGTATGTGTTGCCTTATGCATAAGATTGTATTATTCCATTATTTCAATGAAGTTCTGTTCTTTGCAGGTTGTTACTCTCGCAGTCTATACTTTTTTCTTTGCCTGCCTGATAGGGCGCCAGTTTTTGGATACTGACCAAGGGTATCAGGGACATGACTTAGATATTTACATTCCAATCTTCACACTGTTGCAGTTCTTCTTCTACGCAGGATGGCTCAAGGTAAATTAACTTTCTGGACAGGTGATGGGGGAACCCTCCCTGGGGGTCTGGTCAAGGTGTCAGATCTGTGGCACACGTGGAAAATCACCAATGAATACCGAAGTTACACTAGAGGTGAATTCAGCCTGAAGTGTTCTGTGGTCATATAGAAATATCATGCAATGCATTTTTAATTCCACTTGACAGGCTGTATGGTAAGAATGGTTGTGAATCTGAAAGAGCCCATTTTAGTAGCACCAATGCAGCCACAACTCCCCAAGGGATTATTACTCCCACAAAAATCAGGTCTCAGGACTTGAAGTATAAAGTGACAGAAAAGAGATTAAAAAAAAATCCTTTCTCCCACTCCATTCTGCAATGGGAAAATATGGCTGCAGACCTGGCATCAGCTGAAAGGGACTGAATGATCCTTTCTTCTTATGATCAAAGCCAGCAGTATCTGCTGTTAACCTCATCAGATGCAGGTAATTTAAGGTCTCCAGTTCCAGAGGGCTATGAAATAGTGACAGACAATATTGGCTAGAACTCCGCTGCATAAAAATGTTCATTAAAAAGAAGAGTTATAGAGGAATTGGATGCTGCCCATCAGCCCGTTGATGACTGCTAGGCTAGCATATCACAATCAATCTGATAGTGGAGTAATTAAGCCACATACCTCAAGGTGGTTCTCTCCTCTGCAATAAACTAACTGGAAAACAGTTTCGAATAAAAAGGAAATTGTTACATTGGGCTCTATGCACATTAATATTTCCTTTTGTGTTTATTAATCATGGCTGGAAACATACAGCTAACTCTTCTGTTAGAATATAAATTGAACAAAGTTGGCCAGTTTTAGAGACACCTTCCTGCAGCCAGCTCCAAAGGGCAGAGTAGAGAAGGCAGCACACCGAGCTGGCAGATTGTGAGGAAAAGTAAAGTGCCTGCTGGACAAGCCACTCTAGTCCTGTGTCCTAGGAAATCAGGGGGAAAAGGATTTTGCTGCATAGGGACCAGGCTGGATGGGAGCAGGAGAGAGAGGAAGGGAGGCTGGTACGATGAAGGTAGCAACTTCTCCTGGAGAAAAGTGAGTGTTTATCTCTATGCAGTGTCTTCCAGGGTTATACTAGAGGGTTAAAAACTGTAAGCTGTTCCTCTTAACTGCCCTGCTGGTGCTCCTGAGGGGAAACGGGTTTTCCTTCTTCAACACCCAAGGATGTTAATAGCATCTCTTCCAGTTAGGCTCAGAGCTTCCAGCCAACTCCTGGCTGTGGCAGGTATGAGATGCCATTGTAACTGAAAAATCTTTTGCATAAGGAAATGAAAGGGAGGAGAAGAAGTTTTAAAAAGTTAATTTAATATCAGCAGTGTTTCCTCTGACTGAAGGTTTGTCCAAACCTTCAGTGCCCCAAGTCAGGAAATTTTTGTCTTGAAGGTTACAGCCAGTTTCCTGCTGAGTGTGTTGGACTTTGGCTGCCAGGCAGCAAAAAGGGCCCCGAGATATTGACTTTCAGTAACTTGGCAATTCCTCAGAAATAATGGGTAAACTGAGCTCATTCCTTGGCCTCAAGCCTGGTCTGTTATACCTATAATACAGGGCCAAAGTTTCCCATTACATGAGACATTTCTAAATCCCCATTTTCATTACAGGGACAGATGGACTATCCAAATACAGAGTTTAGTTGTCCAGCACTACATTCCTTTCTGGAGAATAAAGTCATGTCTCACATGCCAGGACCAGGTTAGCCAAAAAAAAGGCCACCACTGCTGTTTACTCTGTCCCAGTCCTGCTCACATTTTTAAGCTGATGTGATAGATTTTATAGTGGATTTTTGGGTGGTGATGTGCTGGTTTACATGAAGTTGATTCATGTCTTCCCTGGAAAGCCACAATACAGACTGTGCTCTGGTTCCTTCTTATTGCAGCTGTACCCAAAATTTAATACCATGTCAATGAATGTGAGCAGAGGTGACCTCTGTCTCCTTTCATTCCTCCTGCCTTACAGGTGTTTTTTAGTGTTAATCTACTCAGCAGTTCTTTTGTTGTGTGTCAGTGCTGGCCTCGGAAGTGGTGGCCTCAGAGAGTCAGCAAGTGCTTATCCACAGATACAACCTAGAGGCACATAGGAAA
Organism: Dicrurus megarhynchus; assembly: GCA_013399195.1. Classification (NCBI taxonomy): domain Eukaryota; kingdom Metazoa; phylum Chordata; class Aves; order Passeriformes; family Dicruridae; genus Dicrurus; species Dicrurus megarhynchus. The sequence goes on along the minus strand of VXAD01000866.1, from coordinate 323,032 downwards.
AATATCCAGGGAGCAACTGCCTTACAGCTGTAAGTTATTTAGATCACAGCTGTCCATAGTGAGGTTAATGAGCAGTACTGTTTAATCATACAGTTGCTTTACCCACATCCACATTAAACCAAGGTCCTGATGCCTGCTGCTGTGCATGGCTCTGGTGACAACTAGGAAGTTTTGGAAGGGTTATCAAGAATGGGATCAGTTTCAAAACCAGGGATTGAAAAGATAAACAGAAGGAGAAAAGCATGGAGGGGAAAGGAAATAGAGAAGCAGTCTGAATTTCCTAGAACTTTTTTTTCTATTTAATCTTTTTTTCCTCCCACAGCAGCTATGTGCTTACTCCCTGCAATGTACTTTAGTGATCATGGGATGGAGGGCAGTCTTTGGGTTTTTTTCCACTGGATGTGGGCAGCCAGAGAGGGTTCCCTTTACAGACTAGTTCCCAGACAAAGGTGCCTCACCACAAAGGTGTCTGAGCTCACTGTTTGATTGTGTCCTCCACAGGATGAGCTTCTGCCCTGCAGTTTCAACCACTTCAGGTACAGAAACCCAAACCAGAAGGCTGAATTAAAGAACAGACTCAGATTCTGTCTCCTGGATTTGGCTAACAAGATGCACAGAGTTGACTTGAGTCAAGTTCTTTTGTAGGCTGCTTTTCCTCAAAAGCCTTGGAAGGTTGCCATCAGGGTTAACCCCGATGAAGAAGCAGAGGCTGAGGGCTGAGGTGGAGAGATGAGCTCTACTCCCTCCAGCAGAGTCCAGCTGCAAGGCTTGGGAATACTGACCCCACGGGCTGGTGGACTACTGCAGACAATAGTGCAATAACAGCCTCTAGCTGCTAAACCACTCATTTTAATGAGCCAAAGACAGCAGCAAGGAAAGGTAATGACTATTGTATGTGACAATTACCTTGGTCCAGACATGTCTCAGCTCCCAGTAGGCCAGCGCTGATGATTATGATTGGCAGCACCAGCGAGGCACAGAGATACGAATCTATAGTGAAAGCAAGCTGTTCCTTCGCTAGGCTGGCAGAACCATCACACAGAGCTCAAGCTATGATTGCAAGTGACAGGCAGGGAGAGAGAGAAAAATCCAGTCCTACTTTCTCTGCAGCAGTAGTCCTGACATGGCATGCCAACCTCTCTTCACTGTCTCATTTTCTTTCCAGGTCGCTGAACAACTCATTAATCCATTTGGAGAAGATGATGATGATTTTGAAACTAACTGGTGCATCGATAGAAATTTACAGGTTGCTGTTGTTATTTCTACTTTCAGTTCTACTCTATCACACATTATCATTACATCTAATACATTGTTGTATATTGAGGAACAAATTAGGGCAACAAGTGTCAGCAAAACATACTCTTTTCCCTGAAGGATTACCTATGGCTGTGATCCACAGAGTTTGTTTTTACAAGCTAATTCGTCTTGATTTTGGTATTTGGCATTTGAAATGCCTGAATAAACATGCAAACAGCTGACCTTAAATTATAAGATCACTCTATGCCTGGAAAGACATGTAATGTAGGTCAATCCTGCGAAATCCAGAAGCCATTCCCACATAGATAAGAACATGTTTTGCTAATCTGAATGTTTTGAGATTAAAATACCGCACATGAACCTTTCTTTAAAAAGAAAGGCAGCAAAAATACTAAAAAGACCAAGCAGGGCCCTGAACTAATAAGCAGGGTCGGTACCATGATTCATGTTCTGATGCTGCCACCCACAGCAGTATCCGTGGTCAGCACAGGAGCCAGTGTCCCCAGTGGCAGGAGCTGTGAGATGACAAGGGTACATGTTTATTGCAGTTACCCCTGATTCCCAAAGAGCCCTGTCTGTTGTGCTGTGAAAGAGCTCAGAGACATGAGGAGGTCCCACAGCACCTGCTGCTCCCCTTGCATAGAGCCAAGCATAGGGCTGGCTAAGATGCTGTCAGACTCCACTTCAGCAAAGCAGAGACCAGGAGTTAGGGGGAGCAAGGGCCAAGCAAATCACCAAATTAAGCAAAATAACCAAAGTAAACAGTGCAGGTACATGCAAGAGTGGGAAAGGACTTCACACTGACAAAGATGCTCTCTGGCTTAGCACCACTTCAGGGTTCTCATGCTATTGTGCCTTAGAGCCTGTTGTGTAAAATTTATTAGAAGAATATTCACATACTTGATTCAGAATGTCTTAAAATGGCAATGAAACCTATCAGAAAGATTCTTGACCTCTGAACATTTAAGGAACACGTGTAATACTTTACATAGACTTTCTATAGCACATGAAGGATCACATTTAACTCATTATACATGTGGGAAGGACTTCAATCTGGCACAAATATCTTTGCAGTATACAAGACTCAAGTTATGATAAAATTTATGCTTTCATGAGTATAGGCAGATATAGGGGGATTATTTTATAATACTGAGTCTCTTCCTAATGCCATCATACTCAGCTTACGTTAAAGGGTTTCTGAAAGAAATGCTGACCCAGGGAGTATAAAGCAGACTATTTCTTATACTGCACTATGTTGAAAGTGACATAATTTATACAAAAAAAATCTAAGGTTTCACTTCTGGCGGTGGATGAGATGCACATGAACTTGCCAAGGATGGAGAAAGATATTTACTGGAATGATACCTCTGCCCGGCCACCCTACACAAAAGCAGCTGCTGATTACTGTATTCCTTCATTTCTTGGATCGACTATTGAGATGGGGTGAGTGGCACTAAGGGTCCTTGATGCCATCAGAAGGATCACCACCCCGACAGCCCGCGTTGGCTGGCAGACAGTCAGCGCAGGGATGCGGGCTCTGACAGTACTGAAGCGGGCAAGATGGAAATGGGAAAAGAAATTAGGAGGGAGTGGACAGGCTGGTGTTGGTGGAATGATGTCTCCAGTGGTCCGTGTGTTCATCCAAGTTGTGCGTGCCTATCTTAATTGTATAATCAATAAATAGAGCGTGTTTGCAGGGAGGGTTTGTTGATAGTCTCTGAGCGCAGGATGATATCTGAAGACAGTGACTGACTTTTCTTAACAGTGCTTTCTTTACTACAGCTTCTTCATGCATCCCCAGTTAGCAAAATAGCTATTTCTTTGTTCATTTAGTTAGCGGATGACAGTTAAAATCAGTCCAGATTTTTGTGAAGATCAACAAGAAATCGTCTTAAATGTTGTATGATTTTTCATCTACTAATAATCTAGGCATGGAAGTTGAAATGGTCAGATTTTGTGAAGGTATGAAGAGGATTTATTTGCAGAGATCAGCAAAGAACAATGGGTAGAAAGAAACATAGAGGGTATAGGATTGCCCCCTGTTGTCGGGATCTATATGAGAAATCAGTGATAGGCCAGTTAGCTTAGAAGCTGTTAGTTTAAATACTTGTGACATGCTGTAATATAGGCAGGTCAATAAGCATAAGTACTACCATGCCTGAAAAAATACCAGGCAAGTAGATGTTCTCATCTGAAAATCTTTTTTAAAACTTTACAGAAGCCATTTTTTAAACTTTAAAAATTATCTCAAGATATTTACAATTTTCCCATCATTTCCCACCCTTATCAAAATAAAATGTCTTTAATTTTTTGTTTCATTTGGCCTCAAAACTGTGATTTTCTTATTTTTGTTCCTCTTATTTTTTTCATTTTTGCATGCATTCTACTGCAAAGGACAGTGGTTTATATGAGTTCCTTTTCTCACACAGAGCCTTTTCAGAAGTTATTTCCTTATGGAAAAACTATAAAATGGCAAAAAGAAAAGTAAAGAAGAAAGTAAAAAAAGTAAAGAAGAAAAATTCATAGAATATAATTTATTTTAAGGCAATTTCTAGGGGGAAATTGTGGAAAAGAAGAAACACCATTAAGTCTGCAAACAATTTTTTAATAAGAAGTACTTCATGCAAAAAAATTAAGGAAGGAGTGAATGAAAAGTAGCTCGCTGATAGCCCCTGTGGAATGCAAACAGCTCTGATGTGTTGATTTTTTTATTAATTATCTTCTCATCTGAACCATTTCTCTGTTTGTATCTCTAAAAATAATGGGTAGTTCTTATGCAAACATCAAAAACAAGCTCTAAAAATTCTTCCAAGTCCGAAGCAAATATATAAAGCTTGAGCCCAAAACCAAAATCTTCTCCAGTCACCTGGAACAGGTTGTCCAAAGAGGTGGTAGATGTCCCATTCCTGGGAACACTCAAGGCCATGTTGGACGGGGCAATAAGCAACCTGATCTAGTTGAAGGTGTCCCTGCTCATTGCAGGAGGTCGGATTAGATGCCTCTAAAGGTCCCTTCCAACACAAACTATTCTATGATCGTCGCAAATGCTGGATGAAGTTCCTCTGTCCCTCCAGGTTAGTGTTGCCTGCCTGTGCTCCTTGCCGCAGATTTGGCCCGAGCCCCTTTGCCGTTCTTGTCCTCAGGACAGGTAACTGGGCCAGCTTGGCTTGTCCGGCCTGCACTGAGTCAGTGACATGTACTGAACTGACTGGCACGTGCAGCAGTAGTTGTTCTCATGGAGCACCAAGGCTGTGCAGGAGAAGAGTACCAAGTACAGGTGAGACCTTCACACACACTGTCATGCCCCAGAAGTAAGTGAGATTTGGCCATCTGAGTAATTTCAACATTTTTTGGATCTGTTGTCCTGTTTCCAGCAGTTGCTTGTTCACTGTTGTTATTTTTGCCTGAAAGATTCTCCTGAAAAAGTAACTACAGCACTGAGTAGGACTCCTTTCTCCCCTTTCCCTCACCCTTAGCACAAGCCTAATGATGTGGAGCTGCCTTAGAAGGCTGCAGCTCAAATATGAAATGGTGCCAGATGCCTGACTGGATGCCCTCCCAGCCTGGTCCTTAGGAGAAGAGACACCTGGACATAGAGAGTTCTCTGTGTGATCTGGCTGCTTCAAAGGCACAGACACTCTTTCCTGGCACCCTCATCCTTTTCCTGCTTTTCTTTAGGGATACACTAGGGCCTTGGTTCCCGTGTCTTGGTTCCTATCTCTGAAACAGAGGGATATATATGTGCACAGAAACCCAATGGTTCCTATATTTAAGTGACATCTACTACCTGGCTTTATTTGGCAGGCTGGCTGATACAGAATTTCTCTATGGGGAGGAGTGGCCTTGGGAAGAGGAGAAACATCAGAGACAGCATTCAGTTTTGAGAAGAGTCAAGAGGTTTCTCAGCGTCCATGAGGGTCCTTCATACCCGACTCACCACCGCTACAGTCGGCAGACAAGTGAGAATTCGGTGTTTTTCCCAGCAGATGAGAAGGGGCACATCAGACGGCTGCAGGAAATGCACACAAGAGGGAGGCGCTCTACCTCAAGCTTCAAGAAGAAACATGAAGGAGTTAACAGAAGTAACAAACTTCATGGTAGCCGAGAGCTTGGACCCATAACAGAAACCTCAAGGAACGAGGCACAGTTCGGCGACAGTGACACCTCATCTGAGACAAACCCACCAATTCCTGAGGTCATCATCTCTGAAGCCAAGGAGATTGCACCTGATATGCTGGACAAACCAGACCCGCCAACAGAGCGCTCCACAAGCATGCCAGAAGAGAAGCTCCAAAGGATCCTAGCTGAGGCAAATGTGGCTCTTCTGAACCAACACTTTTTCCCCCCAGAAATGACTCCATACACCTCAAGTTCGGAGGTGCATCAGTCACTTCCTACTGTGATAGGAGAGCCCAAACATGAGCCCCAGGTTAGTTACATAGCCGGTCTCATAACAGATCATGAGAGAAACCTTCAGCGGTGGAGTTTACCAAGCTTCCATAGTCCTAATACAGCATCAAATGCTGATGCTGCACTGCCTTCAACAAATTCTGGGACAACTTCACAACAAAAGACATTCAGTGATGAAAAAAATGTTACTTCTGCTTCTGCTGTGCAAACATTCGAGATGCAGGACTTATGGGAAAACCTGGACGGTAAAGAAACAGCCATAGTAGAATTTTCTAATGAGGAAAGTGAAAGAAAACTTTGACCATTCTTCCCCTGGGTTTGACTGACCTTCTTGTCTTCTCTTGTACATGGTTCTCACACAAATTTCCTGAAAGTGCAGAAGGGCAGACTCAATACTCAGACAAGTCATGAACAAGATCCAACAGAGGATTTGGGCACCTAAATAGGAGGCATTGTGCTGACATACTTTAAGCCAGTTGGTCACTGGCTTGAAATCTGTGACCCTGTGGGAAATACATTCACACAGAGAACTGGGAGCCTCAGGAGTGGATGCAAATCCACTCAGCTGGTGTATATGGCAGCAAGCTGTGTAGGCTTAACTAGGGGAAACACTAAGGTTATCAGAAGAGTGGGGGTGTTTCTGTCCTCTTTGGATACACACTGAACTCTGCTGCCTTTGTCTGCTCCATCAGCTTAAGGTCCATGACATCCCTGTAAGATCCACCAACAGTTTTGGTTTCTGCTCAAGTGGCTCAAAGGCAAGATGTGCGCTCAATTCCCTTCTCAGCCTGGAGAGATTCAGCCCACCATCTCTCACTGCCTGAAGGGACACTTGAAAAATCAGGCCCCTCATTTGTGTAGGACAGTATCCTGCCCCACTCCTGATGAAGCTATGCCACTAAAGAGTACAAAAAATAAAATTATTAAATGTTTAATTTAATTTTAAAAAATCGAAGGTGCAAAACAGCTGATGAGCTGGGCATGACCAAACAAATGGCATTTTCTAGACAAATAAATTAGCTCATGGTCAAGCCATTCATTAGGAGTGACATGGACAAAGGGGAACCAAAGCAAGATTGGCCTGAAATACACAGTAACTCCACACAGCTCAGTTTTGTCTGCAGAAAGAGACAGATGGCAGCAAAGTCTCCTTTGCTAGAGGTTGATAGCCTGGATGCCATATGTGTAACACAATGTGGCTGCAAACAGAGTCATGAGAACAGGCACCAGAGAGAAGGAGTATTTCATACTGGAAGGCAAGATCAGTATTTCAAAAATATCTACAGGAAAACCCTGCTGGTTTTGTAGTACTTATTGAGTCTTACAACTGAAAACTTAAAATCTAAGGGGCTGTGATTCTGATACCGCCAAGGCCAGCAATCAGTGTTGCCTTTGGTCTGTGCCAGGCACATCCAGACAGATGGCAGCAGCAAGTCCCTGGGAGCCACCAACCGCTGTCCCAGCGATGCCACCATGGGGCCAGTCTCTGTCTCCCCGTGGCTCTGGTATGCTGGGAAGGTGCCCAGTGCACAGGGCTGGGACTGCGGACATTTTTTGGCTTTAGGAAGATACAAGCAGCCCCAACACGCCAACGCATCACATTTTTTCCCTCCAGGACACAGAGCAACCTGAATTTCCAATTGTTGTTCCACCCTCAACTCCCCTTCCTCTCCAGCACTGGAACCACCAGTAAAAAACATAAAATGTAACTGAAACAGTGCTAAGATCAAAGCAGATTTTGTTTGGTTAGTTTTTATTCATGTGTATGGGAGCAATCCAAACGGGCATCATTTAAGTGAATCTTTTGCCAAATCAGTGCAGCTACCTGTGGCTGTTTTGTTTGAAACTGCTGCCACTGCTGACAAGAAGTGGCTGAGCAAGGGGCAGTAGATGTGTAGTGCTGGTGCATGGGTGCCACAACTCATCTGAGGAGGAGGAACACTGTGGTATCCCTTTGCACGGGCTGCAGTCTGGGTTTTCTAATGTGAATAGATGCTGTTCCAGCTGCTCACACCGCCGAGGGGCAGAGGAGTCAGGTGCTAATAGCAGCATCTGACCTAAGGCACAGATGTCAAATGCTGAGACTCAAAAGAGGAGAATTATAAAGGGATAATGAGCCCGAGGGAAAAAGCAGGTTTGAGAGATGGTGTAAGAAGCAGGAAATTGTGCAAGGAACAGCAGTCGAAATTCGTCACCCCACAGGCATCAGTCAAATTCCCCTTTTATATAAGCTGGTTGGAACAAACTAATTTAAAGAGAATTTCCATGGCACTCAGGAAACAAAGTTGAACAAAACCCAAACCATGGAAAATAATGACGAAAAGGAAATCTGTAGGAAATGAGGTGGAAACTAGCACACAAGAAGAAAAAAAAAAGGATAGCCAGACCAGACAGGACTAGGATTAGTTTTGCCCAATAATAGCTGCTATCTTGTTAGCCTGGCACAGTTCAGCATTTTTAGTCTTCCTGATCTTTTGCAAATCTGAGTGCTGAGCTGTTCTGCTGCTTTATCCTGAGAGCTGTAGTGTCCATGAATTACTCAGGAAAAATTGTTTCTCCATTGTAAACATATAGATATTTAACCAAACTATATAATCTGGGACAAGGATCACTGCAAAGTCCTTAAAACCTGGAGGGAGGCAACACAATATGCATTTAGGTCCAGAGTTTCAGTAAAAGCTCTTCTTCACACATATGTTGAAGATCATTACATTAACATTTGAGTAAAGACAGAATAAATGCTATTACAGCTCAGTAGTAATCCTTCCTGTGAACAGCTTTTGCAAATCCCACTCTGTCATTCCCACGGTCAAAAATGCAGTAAAACGCAGACATGAAGACATCTCCTAAAATCCAGAGCGAGCCAGTGCGAGTGGGAATGTCAAGAGACTGAAAGCCACTCATGCAGAAGGTTTGGTCATCAACAGACTCCTGGAAGAGAAAGCACATGTCCCTGCAGCAGCCTGCTCCCTGCCCAGCTCAGGGAGTGGGGAACAGGGAGTGGGGAAGCTGTGGATACGCACCTTTATGATGTACTGCTCTGCTGTCAGCTTGTACTCACGGTGTCCGATCACGAAGCTTATGTGAGGCAAGCTCGACAATCTTCTGCAGTCTACAAGAAACTGGACAGGATGCACTGACTGAGACAGGATCGCTTTGTCTTTCTTTAAGTATTGCCCTTTGAGTTCAAGGCTTTTGGAGGAGGTAATAGTGAATTTACTACAGAGAAACAGCATTGGGCTGACTTACAGCCTAACGCTGCCCTCCAGCTTTCCAGTTCCTGTGCTCAGTCAAACCAGCCCAGCAGCCCAGACCACTGCACCCTAGGGACCCAGGGCTGATGAAAATCCTTGCAAGTCCCAAAAGGAAGGAGATGAAGGGGGCTCTGATATCCTCCCTGTGCAACTCAAAGGCAAAACTAAGTGTGTGAGCCCCAGCGAGCCTACATCAGCAAGGTCTGCTGAGCAAAAGTCCTCCAATGCTCTGGCCTTGACAGGGTAGAGGGAGCTGCTCCAGCCACAGAGGGAGCACCCTATGGCTGCAGTTCACCCCAGGTCCTCCCATAATACCATCACTTTAGGGGAAAAAAAAGTTAGTGAGGAATACAGCACTTTATACTTATACTTTGCCCTGGAGTGGGATTTAAAGAGTAGAAGGACTAAACTCTGGCATGGTCATTAATTTCCATAAATAATACATTCAGTTACAGTAACAGAGAAGATAATTTCCTGGCCTTTCTAGTTATTTCATTAAACAACTGGTGTGTGAAATGGCACTACGGAATGCTCCAAGTCCCAGAGGAATCTTTGCTGTAAACCGTAGTGCTTAAAGCCATTGTTTTAGAGGCTTCCCAGAAGGAAGAATCTGCTTTTTGCTGTTTTTCAATCTGTTTTATGAAAACATAACCCTACCTCTTCTGTACACTTAGCAACTGTCATACCATTAGAACAAAACAAACCATTGGATACAGAGGACAAGGGTAAAAAAAAGCCAGTAAAATGATTTGTAGGATACAAGAAGCGAGACGTAATTCTTTTACATAGCTATTACAGAATAGTACATCCAGAACAAATCAATCCTTGCTGAAAAGAGATGAAAGTTCTGGTAAAATCGTGGATGGATACAGTCACTTTTACTGGGGTAAATTTGAACCGGTATGTGTAGTCTGTCTTTGATTGCTAAAAATCAGTCATAGAAAGTCTTATTTTCAGGATGCTTGCTTGCGGGATCTGAGAGGCCAGCTGAGTGTTCTTACATCAGCACTAGTGTACATGAACTTATACAGCAATGACCCATTCCTTGTTTGTATTAGGCTGGTAAAAGTACATTGGAAATACGTATTTTATCTATATTCATTAGCATGAACCTGGGAAGGCTTTCCAGGTTCAAAGCAAACTCTTTGGTTATCAAAGCAGACTCTTTGGCATGTATCTAAAAATTTGAACAAAATCAAGATTAAAGGTTTAATTGAGAAAGAATCAGGAGCCCCAGAAGTTACACAGATGTCACTCCAAGTCCTCCTCTTACAAATGAAAGTGGATCAAGAGTCCACTTTTGTCTTTGCTCCTTGTCCAGTGCACTGGGCACTTGTAATACTCTTAATTTTCTTCCAAGAGCAGTTTTGGGTCAGGATGAAGACAAATTGGTTAGAACACGGTGCTAATAACACCAAGGTTTTGATCCCTGTACAGGCCATTCACCTGAGAGCTGGACTTGATGATCCTTGTGGGTCCCTTCCAATTCAGAATATTCTGTGAAATGCAAAGTTAACAAAAGCCATACACAGCAGCTTTCCTTAGGCACTGGAGCTGTGTAACGTGCTGGTGACCTGTGGGAGTCAGCCAAGGGCCAGCAATAAGGCACGGTAGAAGTAAGCTGCTCTTTCCCTGGAGGCAGGGACAGGAAAGAGTGGTGAGGAGTGTCAGCAAGGGAGATGCAGGAGACAGCAGCAGGGAAGAAAGGAAAACCAGCAAGGGGTCAGAGGAATAAGGTTCAGGAGGAAGAGTAAGAGACAGCAAGCCTTGTCCTGTACCCTCTGACTCATCTGCAAGGAGACAGAATTGTGAGTGACACTGATGTGCCTCCCTCCCTGGAGCTCTAGCATGACACCAACTGCTCCACTGCAAGCTGACAGTGACAGGTCCTGTCAGTGAAGCCACTGTGGGCTTGTCATTAAAATACTATTCCCTTTCCATTTGATGCTGGCATAGCTGGCCATCAGCACCAAATCCCTCCTGGCTTGGGAGAGCCAACAGCTAGAGCTGGGGACCTTGAAAATCCTCTGAGCTTCCAAAATTCTCTTTCTTGCAGAGTACAGATGGATTCCTCAAACAGATGTGCCCATTATTTCCTTACACACCAATACAGAAGAGGAGGTGAACATTTGGGAGGGGGGCTGGGGTGAGACACATAGGTCAAAAGCACCTTGGCTCAGAGTTCAGTGCTGTCCTGGAAACAAGGCTTTCACTGGCACATGTCTAAGCAATGATTTTGGTTATTTTCCAACCCTTTTCATCAAATACCAGTTTCTCTTCCTCTCTAGCTGTTTTCTGGCTGTACAGCTTTTACCTCTCCAGTATTTGATGGACTTGCCCCGATATATTCCTGCAATCGCCTGATTTGTGAAGAGGGGCCGGTGATAAGAGAAGTGCCCGAGTCAACGATGGCTTCGCAGCCGTGGGAGCAAAATGCCACCCGGCCCTGGATCTTTATACTGCAAGTGAAAAAAAAGCAGCTTTAAGCAAACGGCATATATACTGTGACTGAAACACCACATTATTGCTAGCTAAAGCACCAGAGTACTGACTGAAGTTAATCCCAGACAACAAGTGACAGGACAAGAGGAAACGGCCTCAAGTTGCACCAGGGTAGATTTAGATTGGATATTAGGAAAAATTTCTTCACAGAAAGGGTTGTAAAGCATTGGAACAGGCTGCCCAGGAAAGTGGTAGGGTCACCATCCTTGAAAGTGTTCAAAAGATGTGTGAATGTGGCACTTCAGGACGTGGTTTAGTGGTTTACTTGGTAGTGGTGCTGGGTTGACAGTTGTACTCGATGATCTTAAATATCTTTTCTAACCGTAATGATTCTGTGATTCTATGATTAAAACTATCTGTCAAGCTTTGCTAAAGACAAGAATGTCTGTGGACCCACTTTTCTCTCTCAGGTCTCCTACAGCTCTAATCACATGCTTCCTGCTAATGAATTTGTCCTCATCCCCAGGTATGTGGTCTCATCAATTTAAGCAAGGTGCTAGAGGTGGCACAAAGGAACACTGGCTACTTTGACCAAAGTTAGCAGGACAGATGAGAGCAGGACCCAGAGCTGGATTCCATTCCTGGGTGCCTTAACCTCTTAAATGAACAGTCCACCAAGACTCAACTTGACCGCTGGTGCATCATATTAAAACATACTAACATGCTCTCCCAGAAACCAGCTACCCATGTCACAGCAGACTTAGAGAACTAACAAACCCCAGTCTCATCCTGGTGAACCCCTCTTTGAGAGGCATGGGAGTAAAACACTGCAGCTGAGTCCTCCTGCACCTGTGTCACCAGATGTTTCTGTCCCTGGGAGTTTACCTAAAGAGGTGAATTCCACCAGGTTTTTTATACATACATACATACATACATACATACATACTTGTTCATGTGTATTTGCCAGTAGCTCTTCTCAGTGACTGGGACCCAGTGGATTGAACCTTTGTAGAGAGAATGGTCTATTCCCCCCAGAATCAACTCACCACCATTGTCGGTGTCGTCTCCTCTGAAAGCAGAAAACAGTTTAACACAGACATGGGAGTGTGCCAGCAGGCACCAATGAGATTACACTTTAAAAGCAAAAGACAAATCACAGCCCTTTCTAAATTCAGATATGGGTGGCTGAATGGGATTTTTCCTAAATTATCACTGTATATGCCCCAACTCAGACCCTCCAAACAACCTCTGAGAAGACTTACTGTAGACACCAAGGTAGGCTTCAGGAGCAGGTTGAGCCAGTTGCTATTCTCAGCTAAGAATAAACACTGGAGAAATAGGTGGAGTTGCAGCTAGATCCAGATTAGGGAACGGTATTTTTCTGAAATGTGGCTATTTGGGTGTAGCACAGCATTTCTGTTCGTTTCCATGGGCCAGAGGGAAACCTCTGGCAGCAGACATGGCAAGCCTGACCTGGGAACTTTTCTTTATGACCAGCTCCAACAAGAATAAATCTCTGTATAAAAAGTCATGGTCCTCCCCATAACATTTTTTCTTTTCATGCCATAATTTTCAATGTCAAATTGAAAACAAAAAAAAAACAACACAAAGAATAAAAAAAATGGGAGAAATTTCTTTCAAGGGTTGAAGCTTCATACAGATGCACAGTTGTTTCTATCAACTGTTAAAAGAGATTTATTTGTTTTTTGGCAGTGTCATTTTAAAGACAGACCTTTTCAGATAGAAAGAGAAGACCGGCTCGTCTACCAGGTTCTGGTTCATGATGCTGTCAAACACAGGCAGAGCATTGCCCACTGCTAAGGAGGGGTAGCCTAAGCCCAGTACACCATCAAAGTGGGCAAGGACAAAAGTTGTTCCTGGCTCAAACACCGACTCGCCGAAGTCCTGTCCCTTGATGGAGATGTTACTTATCTGTTTGGTAAAAAAACAAGGCAAAAAACAACCAAGCAAAGAACAACCACAACTGAAAGTAATGACACCATCAATAACAAGAAATTAGTCGTATTTCTGATCCATATCAATGGATTCATTCAGTTTATAAAGCCTGAGTATCTTCGTGCGACTTGCATCAATATAGCACGTGCCCATTTGACAGATAGGCTGCACCGATTCCTTAAAATTATTTAATATAGAATTATATTTAGTAGCCATAATTATGTGTCTGCTTGTTCATAAGCCCAGAACAGGATCCAAGAAGACAAGCAGAAATGAAAAATAAAATCTGAGGCATTTGTGTTGGTAGCCCAAAGAGGTGTGGGTGTTGGAGCAGCACCCACACCTCTCAGAACCTGGCTTGGTGGGACCTCATCCTGCCCTTGCCTAATTGAGGCAAGGTTTTCCAGGACAAGGACAGTATCTGAACTGCCCTGAAAACAGCTGATGTGGAGGCTGATACTCATTTTAGATGGATACTCACCTGCAGCGTGTCTTTGCCAGCAATGCCCAGAAGCTGTCCTGAGCCATACTGAAGGGAGAAGGCTTCCCCTCCGTGCTCATATGAATCTGACTTGAAGGACTTAAATTTCTGGTGCACCCCTACACAAAAAAAATGACATCTCTACACTGAGGAGAGGTCCTGGTATTGCACCCACTCCTCAATGCAGAACCAGATGAGATGTAGGAGAGCCAGATTTTTGCTTCTCTCACGAGAAAAGTGTTGAAGAATTACTGCAGGCACCTCAGCTCCCCTGCAGGCACCCCAGTTTTTCTGTGCCTGAGAGGTAATTTTGCATTTTAAAGAAAAATTAGAACAAAAATGTAAACTTCCACCTCTGTTGGTAGGTCTCCCAGGTCTATTTTCATGCCTTTTACCTCATGGTGCGGAGGGACTCTGGGCAGTCACAGCTGGCGCCTGCCCTGGCTGCAGAGTGACATGAGGAACAGAGACAGAGAAGCAAACGGGGGAGAGGAGAGCGGCCCTAAGGGATGCTCCAAATCCTCCCCTTGCAGATGCCCTGCTGCAGGCAAGCCTCTTGGGAAAGGAGAAGTGGGCAAGGTCTCTGGACCAAGACACGAGAAGCATCAGGGACAATAACATTTCTTACTGCAGGCCTCGCTGATGCAATAAGCAGAAGGGACCCAGAAGTTGGAGGAGCCAGTGTCGAACACGACGGTGAACCTCTGGGGCGGTGTCCCCACGCTCACAACGCCGTAGTACTGCGCCTGCGGGAGGAACAACCCGCTCAGCCCCGGGGCAGCCTCCAGCCAGCCATTCCTGAGGAAGAGGCCAGCTGGGGAGCATCACACAGCACTGCCTCAGGGGGTTCTGTGCGATTCCATTTAAAAGTAAATGCACACCACACCGAGTGTGTCTGGTTCCAGTGGCCCCAGGCAGCAGGTTTCACTTTGGCTGAATGCACAATGGTGTGGCATTTTGAAAGCCTTTTAAGCAAACATTCGGTTGGGTTCCCTATGGAGTCAACAAACCCTCTTTCACTGGCTTCAGAGGTGGCAAGGTCATCTCCAAGATGAAACTCTCACATGACCACACAGTCTTTCAGGCTGTTCCTTACTGATGTCAATAAAAAATCAGTGTTGCAAAGTCAGCATGACCTGCCTCTGCCAGCTTCAGAGGGTTCCAACCGGTGGCACAAACAACTGTCATATGTGGCTGCCCTTTTTCCTTTGTTATTTTCAGGTATTATAGCAAGTCAAAAAGTATTGTGTTGCACAAACTGTTCCTGATGTACTGGACAAAGTTCATCCAGCAGATGAGGAAACCACTGACCATCCCTGGATACTGAGATAATCTGTGAACACGTGAATGCTGGAGTGAAGTGCTTATCCACATCCCGTATACAAGTGTCTAAGTGCTCCTATCTGGCCCTGGAAGAGCACTTCAGCATTAAGAGACCTATTTTTAGGAAGAGGCATTTCTGGAATTCAACCACAGATAAAAAAGCAATAGCTAGTGCCAAACTTTGTTCAGCAATACAAGTATTTGAATATGTACCTTCAAGTGCATACTTGTTACTTAATACACTGACGTTTCTGACCCCAGAATTTACGGTCTGAATGAGAAACTCTTGAGAAGGCAAGCAAGCATGCCATTTAAGAAAATATCCAATTATACAGTAGGATTCTATTTCTTCCTGCATTAAACAAACCTAAGGGATGTTCATTAAAAAAACCCAAAAAATCGAAAAAACATACAACCAGAAAACCCACATACACACTGCAATAAAACCTCCATATACACTGCAATGAAACCGTTCCTGGTGCTGCCTGAATATGCTGGGGAAGTGGGTTTTCCTTTGTTGTTTTGAGATTTATCCCTCTTTGAAATGAGCTTTAAAGCAGGTTGAAATGCTTCAGTGTCCTTTGTTCTTCTTCACATACTTATTTCTTTACGGCCCTCAAGTGTCAGTAAGTTCTTGCTGAGTGAATTTGGCCTTCCCTTTGATTCTGTTCCCTGTTCAGATGAAGAGTTCACAACAATTCTGCAGCTTAGTTTTCCTTGAGATAAGCACAGCAGAAGAACCAAAGAAAACAGAGACCATCCAAATGGACAAAATTCTAAACCCAGAAAAGACAGCTTACAAAATGATAGATGTGCTGACTTGCCTGTCTGAGATCCAGTGAAATTAATATCTTTCCTTTTTCAGTTTAGATGGTAAATCCTCCCAGGTCAGTCTCCAATATTTAATACATATTAAACTCGAGAGATAAAAGGAGAAAAATAAAAAACTCTACTTAGGTCTTTGTTATCACTGATTTATGACTCCACCTGATCAAATAAATGAGATTTGGAGGATTTTTTTATAACACAGAAGCATCCATGTGTCTGGTAAATAGAACATGACTAAACGAAGTAATCAGATTCTGCTATGAAATACCCTATACTTTGCCAAGACTGATACAGGCAAACCTCCCATATTTCTTTGGGGACCCAACTGAGCCTGACACAGATCTACACAAAAATAAAAGTTGTCACAGGACTACCACTGCTATTCTCCATTAGCTTTCTACCCAGGTCCCATGCTATCCTAGATCTAGACATGCTATATTTTGAAGATTGCAACCTGGTTTTTTATGATCTAATATTTATAGCATAAAGCAACGAGACACCTCAAGCCCTATAATTTAATTGACAGAATAGATTTCAAATGTGCTGGGAAAAAAAAACCTGCCTTCAATAGAATGATGAGTCCTAATGATTGCGTTACCAAAACTGTACTTACATTCATGTAATCATACAGCCTTTCTGAAGCAGTTCCTAGTGATAAAGCAATATCTGCAGGGAAACAATGCAGATACCTCCGGGCAAAAACATCAGGGTGGTGATTCCTCCAAAATTCCTCTAATTCTCCCTTTTCCTTCAGCTGTTTCTTGATAGATTTGAATCGAATCAAGGGGATTCTATGCAAATAAAATAAACACACAAAAAAATAACAGACTGTCCTTTCTAGAACTGTCATAAACTCCGATTTTTTTTTAAAAAAGGTTTCTTTTTTGAGACCTCGAGTAGCAACAACCACAGGTCCCCCCATGAAGCCAGCTGAGACGTGTGCCAGCGAAGCCAGACATGTTTTCTTACCGTTCCACAGCCACGATGAATGGGATGTAAACCACAGCCAACAGTGTCACCCTCATGGCTCCAAGCAGTTCAGAGTCTAATGACACTCCTTTGCTCAGAAGTCCCTTTTTTATGGCCTGTTGTCAGCTGAGGGTGGTTTGCCAGGTCAATCAGTCGCAGGAGGTCAATGCTTTGGCAGAAAGCTGATTGATTTACTCTCAGACTAACCGCTGGTTTGTGCAAATAGTGGTGTCCAGTGGAGCTACTCAGGCACAGATATAGAGGGCACAGTCTAGACCAAACAGACATTTCACTAACAATCCTTAATGTCTTTCACATAAATACAATACATGGGGTGAGCTTGGCTGCTGTTAGCATGAGAAAGAGGAAGCAGTCCAAGGACTTGCTGCTTTTCAAGCTTGCTTTAGTGAGATGATGCTCAGAAGTGTTCAATGCAGAGAAAGAGGACATTATAACCGTTTCCCTTTTGCATGGAGACATTTCAGCAGGGCTGAGCAGACAGACATCTGATGGGCTTGTCACAAGTCACCCCCTGACAGCTGAAGTTTAATTCCCTATTTATAGGGAATAAATATATATTTATCTAAACATAAATGTGACTGCCACCCCATAAAATGGATCTTCAAAGTAAAAAACACAACAGTGCAATACTGCAACACACAGTAAAAAACAGCAACAATTTTGCACACATTTCAGCAAGACATTTGGAAGAGCTCTTTTGGATTTATTTTCCTGCAAGTTTCCTGAGGTTAGTGGCTCCCACCCCTGCCTGACACTTGGGTTCAAGTCAAGCCTGCAGAGAAATAATGGTGTGAAAAAGAGGCTGACAGGGCAGAGCACAACCCCAAACCCATCAGCTGCCCAGGACAAAGCTGAGCACTGAGTCTGCAATTTACTTACAAGACTTTCTGAATCTTTCCTCTGCACAAGAAAGTGCAGGAAGCAACCACATACTGCAGCCTAGCATATATTAAATCTAACTTTGAATAATCAGCCATTTTTGTTCAGAAGGCTATGGTAGGATGTTGGGAAAAGAGCAACCACGTTTCTTTCCTCGCAACACACCACTTGTTTGAAATAAACTGCTCACTATGCAAACGTGAACTGGAACTAAGTAATCCTCTCAAAAGAGAGCAGATGTGCAACAGCACAGCAAGGAATGAATGTCAAAGGACATGGAGGTGGCAGGAGTTCTCATCATCTGCTCTAGCAGCAATGTCAAGAAAAAACAGCTAAAAAACCCAAACACACAGCATTTATGAGCCAAGAAGGGGTCTAAATGCCTGCCACAGACTTTAAATAAATGCAAGGCAAACCAAAATTGTTCCTTTCAGTCACTTCCCTTGCTATGTCAGACTGATTGAGGAGGGGCATGAGAGCCTTAAAATCGATAAGTTTAGAGCTCTATTTATTAGTTTCCAGGGATTTTGAAATACACAGTTTGCTTTTTCCAGTGTACCTCCAAAATTTTAAGGGCTAAAAAAACTCAGTAAAGGCTGAGCCTGGTGTCACCATACAGCTGCAGGCAGAGCTTTAGATCTCAAAAAGCACCAGCATCTCTATTATAATATGTTGTTTCAAAAAATAATAGAATCTCAAAAATGCATCTTTTGTATTGATTTCTATTTTATTAATATTTTTTTCAATTATCTAGCCCTGAGTAATATTCTATATTTCTCCTGGACTCAGAGGTTTTACACAAGTTATCAGTGAATGATCACATTTTCTGTCCCAGAGTCATCCCAGCCACTGAGCTGCAGGAGCTGGGTGCTGGAAATGAGAATGGTGAGCAAAATGTGGTCATATGTGAACTTCTAGAAAGCAAAGGCATTTCTCAAGGAGCCCCCATCTGTCACCTGATGCACAGCAGAGCAGATGTCATGCCCTTGGGTAGGGCAGTGTCACTTTGACAAGAGCAAGAAAATGTCTGTGCTGAGTGCCTTTATCACTTGAACTTTTCCTCAAATGCTGCAAATGTTTCTGGGAAGTCATTAATGTTCCTGTTGGAGGGCATCACGGTCACTTTGAAGACATGAAGTGGCTTTCAAAACACCGCCTGGGTCTACTGTGGGGACTGCCTTTGCCTTGGTGCCTCCACTGAGTGGCTGATTCTCAGAAAGAATGTGATTGTTCATTTTATTGCAAGTGTAGTCCTTTATTAATCCACACACAAAGGTTATTCTTTCCCAAATTCTCTGATCTCACACTATGTTCCAAGCAGACATTAATTTAGCTAACAGAGGTACAAAATGCAGAAACAAAAGGTCATTGTGACCTTTTTTGATAAGCTGGAATAATGATTAAACTACAATGCAGAGGATCCCTAAGAAATAGTTATCTGCAGCTTAAAAGTTCTATTAAGTAGAAATAATTCAAGTAGAAAAAAAATATCCATATCTGTATCTGCAGACGCAAGGTACTTCGCAAAGTTATTTGCCTACATATGGATTATTGAGGAAAAATATGCCTAAACTATATCATGAATATATTCTTACCTGTGCTCTTATGTTGTTATGATTAGTAGGTTATCTGAAAAGATTTGTGTAAAAGACAAGGCTTTGCTGTGGATGTACATTCATTATTAATTATGCCAAATACATTTGGTTTTCCACACCTGTAGCCTACAGTGCCTTAAGGGGAGGGACCCTTGCCTTCAGAAGGTGCCACAGCTGTTTAGAAATGAAAAATGCAACAACCTGCTGACACATTCCCCACAGTGGTCCTCTGACAGGACACAGAGTGTCAAAGCAGTAAAGTGTCTAGAGGGAGATGCTCATGCAGTGCATACTGGCCTCTTGCTACTGGGATGCCATGCACAGCATGTCTCACCATCAGAGGGAACTTTTAGGCCCTCTATTCCACAGCACCACCACAGATGACTGTGACATTATCTTTGTTCTCCAGGCTTGATGCTCTGCCCAGCTTCTCCATCCAAACCCTGTTTTATGGCACTCAGGTCTCAGCACTCACTGTTCTCCGTCCTGCTGCAATAGTGGTTTCCAGGTGTGCTCTCTGTTGTTCTCCTCCCACAGGATTTCATAGCATCACTGCTGCATGGCACAGCCACTCATCTTGTGGGGAAAAGGCTTGTAAACATCCTATGGCCTATACCAAACTGATAGCTAAGAGCTGCTTTACATTTGAAAGCAAGTGATAGTAGAGAGCTCTGTATTACCAGATTTGGCCAGAAATCTAGGGGCCACCTTAAGTGGTGCCTTTTCCTTAATCTTCTGTTTGCTCAGCCTTTTGTTTTTCAAGAGCATGTGGCTCTCAGCAGTCACAGATTTTGGTAGTACAGCACCTAATACCCCAACACCTACTGCACATTGTTTGAAGAAAGTATTCTCCCTAAATTATGGCAAGTGTGGAAAATGACAGCAATGAGCTGTAGATATCAAAGCAAAGCGCCAGGTGCTGAAAAGGTTATTTTACCTTAAAACACTCTGCCAGCTTTCACATGCAAAGATCATGGTAGAGCCATGGCCAACACACAGGCAGGACAATCACAGAATGGGTTGGGTTGGAAGGAATCCTAAAGATCATGTAGTTCCAACTCCCCTGCCATGGGCAGGGATAGATATGAGTCGCCAGGAAAACTTGAGGTAGCAGTAGCTCAACAAGTCAAACTATGCAGAGGTTCCTATACATGGGAATGCTCCTAGAAATTAGAACTGAATAGCAAAATGGGTCTTGATGAGAGGAGAACAGTTTACACTGTCACATCTAAAGAGCCGTAACTTTTCAACATTGGATTTATTTCACTCATAACAAGTGAGACTCTTGATGGAATTAAATCCATGGGTGTTTCTTGACAGGTTTTGGTACAGACATGGAAACTGCAGTAGCACAGTTGAAGGCGGATGGAGAACAGCTCTGGCAGTTTGTGATAGCACATCATGTTGGGATTCAGACAAGGAGTAAAAGGTAATGTAATGAAAAAGGCCCTACACAGTCAAGAGTGCCAGAGGCTATAATAAATACCATTAAACTAGGAATATAAATAGTAGAACAGCTCAAGATAGCAGCTTGCCAAGTATTTGTGTTAAAGGTTTAAGATAAGTGTTGGGTGGCAAGTTACACTCTGAAATCCAAGTATTTGGCACCTTTCAAAATACATCCCTGAAAGTACCACTCGTCTTGAAAGTCAAGTCTTGACAGGTATTTTAAACCACAATTTGATTATATCTGACATTTCTGCTGAAAGTTTCCTGAAAGTTAAACATCTGAGCTTAAAAATTTGGACTGCTGTGGTGTTTGCTTTTCCAAGCCCATCCCTGCTGCCTGCATTGGCTACACAGACAGCACAGCTGCAGCAAGAGGTGAGGGGCGGGGGCATTGGCGTGACCCTGATTTTGTTTGGGGCAAAATCAGAGAACATTCACAGTGTGCAAGAAGAGGCAAGAAGGAATGTTTTCGGGGAGGGGTGAGCGAGTGGGAGTGTGGGTGAGAGAGGGAGACCAGGGCCCTGAGTCGCCCTGTCTATAATCCCCGTCACCAAACGCTCATTCAGTTATCAGAAACATTTCAGAGCCCTTGAGATTAAAGGCTGGTGCCATGTAAACAGAGCCTTATATTGGGAAGAATGAGTTACCAACAGGCCAGTGCACAGCAGGAGAAGACCAAGGCGGGCCTCTCTGTCCCTCACAGTCCCGGCCATCCCAAAACAAAATCCCGAGATGGGCAACAGTCTGAAAGCCATAGTTGCTTTTGTGCCCTCTAACAAGTGCCAGAAGTACCTCCTAGAAGACCTAGAAGAGATGCCAGTGGATAAAATGGTGGATCTGAGCGGCAGGCAGATGAGGCAGCTGCCTGTGCACATTTGCTCTTTTAGGGAACTGGTTAAGCTGTACCTGAGTGACAACAACCTTAACCATCTGCCCCCCGAGCTGGAGCAGCTGCAAAACCTGCAGATCTTGGCACTGGACTTCAACAACTTCAAAGCTCTGCCCCTAGTTGTGTGCACGCTGAAGCAGCTGTGCATCCTCTACCTGGGCAACAACAAGCTCTGCAGCCTGCCCCTCGAGCTCCGACTCCTGCAGAACCTCAAGACCCTCTGGATCGAGTCCAACTGCCTGCAGTACCTGCCCGAAGTGGTGTGCGAGCTCAGCCTGCTCAAGACCCTGCATGCCGGCTCCAACGCCCTGCGCGCGCTCCCTCCCCAGCTGCAGTGCCTGCAGGAGCTGCGCACCATCTGGCTGTCAGGAAACCTGCTGTCCGAGTTCCCTCCCGTGCTCCTGGACATGCCCTTCCTGGAGGTGATCGACGTGGATCGCAATTCCATCCGGTTCTTCCCCAGCCTAGCTCACCTCCCTGGCCTCAAGCTGGTGATCTACGACCACAACCCCTGCAGGAATGCACCCAAAGTGGCCAAAGGGGTGCGCAGGGTGGGGAGATGGTCAGAGGAGACCCCTGAGCCCCGCAAGCGATCCGGGGCGGTGATAGAAATCACGCTCGACGAGAAACCCTTGCTACCTCCTGCCACCAAGACCGAGCCAGAAGCCGAGCCCTGCTGACGCTCAATTGCCCCTTCTGCCCAAGGTGGCAGTGCACTCACATCACTGCCCAACCTCTACCTCTCCCTTGCTTGCTGGTGTCCAGGGATCACCACACCACCTGGCAGTCATCAGGAGTACATGCATCAGTTTGGAGATAACGTCACAGCAAAACTCTTGTACAGACCCGTCTTGTACCTGTCTTTGTGCAGCAGCCAGCACTGTTCCTAGAACAGACTTCTTCCCTTTCCCCCTCCTCCCATGCTGGGACCACTCAGAGTTCACAGTAGAGATGAAGACTGTTTAGATGTTTTCCATGGGTGGATTGCATGGAGCACATATGGACTTGCTGCTCCTCACCCGTGGGCTCAACTCTTCTCCCTTCCACCTTGCTGAGGTGTCCCAGCTCAGCTGGAAGCTACTGTTCAAGATGGTCACTGCTGAGACCCACAGCTCTAAAGCAACCCACAGCTTTGTCTCAAATTACTTACCTGAAATGCAGCAACGCCTTGAAGGTTTCCCTGTCTGACGCGTGGGAAGTGGTAGCAGAGTCCTGGCTGCACTTCCAAGGAAACAGCACATAAGTACAGGGGGCTGTCCTCTTATGTTGCTGCCTTCTTCCAGCAAAATTTGTGACAACTGTTTCGGTACTGCCAAACAGCATTTCAGATGATGGTGAGGAAAGCTGTAGGCTTTACTGCTGGGTTTTGTTACTGACAACACTGCCTCCAAGGGCAGCTGTACAGGACACATTTTCATGCAGGAGCGAAGAAGAAAATCAAAGCCTAACTAAAAAGGAAAAGCCACAAGAGCTGCATGAATAAAATCCAGTGCTGTGAGCCTGTCACTATAGGCTTGCACATAATCTGAAGGTGAGGCAAACTACTCAGCTGATTTCAGCAGGGTATTTCTCAAGCTTGCAACTTGGACCAGCTCAGATCCCCTTAAAAATGCTTTTTTTTAAAGCTTTAACAGAGTAACAGAAATCTGGCTCAAAGTGACATTTTAGACTCCATAGCATGGTTGAATTAGGTGAAAGACAGCTTTTTAAAAAAGGGTGGAGAGCCTGCGGTGGCACACTCTTTGAGTAGAACTGTCTCAGCAGTGCAGCCTGGAGAAGTGGCAGTTGACTTCCCAGAAAAGGTTTGATTCCATGCCAGTTCATGACTGCTTAATGTCATCTACATGCTTGAAAAATTATCTGGGAATATACAGACTCTGCTAGCACTTGTTGTCTTGTTAAATTAAGTCCAAATTCGGATCTGGCTGGCACCCATGTAGTGTGCTACTAGTCAAATTAAAGTATACTAGCATCTTGCCAAGTTAAACCATCCTTCTTTGGAATTAACAGCAAATTCTTTATCTAGTCTTGTTCCAACCATTTCTTCCTACAAAAAGGAAAGCAGGACAAAGCTTTTTTAATATCCAAGGTCTATGTTTTATATCCCATAAAAATGAGCTAGTACTGTATTTATTTGAGGGGACGGGGAAGAGTGTACTTTCACTGGCTTATCAGTGGTTTGTGTTTCACTCAGCTCTCTCCACACAGTCTTGTCACTTTCGGAGAGCTGAAGAGTCTCTGTCAAGAGTTAAGGGGAGGATTCTCTAAGCAGATTCCCTTCATTTCAAGAAATCTAAGGGAGAAAAATGTTTGCACACATACTTGCTTATTTTGATTTAATCTTTCTGCTTTGGCAGAGTTGCCCTGGTGTTTGCCAGGTGCTTCACTGTACTTGCAAGGGCCAGAAAGGTCACAAGGCCTGGCAGGCACCTTTCTGGGCCCCCAGACAGGGCCCCTGCTTGTCTGTGCTTACAGTCATCACAAATCTGCATGCAGACTTCTGAAGGCATCAGAGGCTTCCTTACAACCTAAGCACAAATAAACCAGTCCAGTTAAGAAACAAGTTGCCTTTGCAGGAACTACTAGAATGGGAAAGTGAATATAAAAACAGGCTACAACTGACATGAAAGGGGCAGGGCAGAGAGGGCAGGATGTGAATGTTATGGAGCCCGGCACGTTTTCTGCTAAGTGCCCTCTATTCTAAGTGTTTGTGAAGTCAGCCCAGTACTTTATAGATCAACACTCAGACTGTTTAGTCCAGAATGTTGCCATCTCTCCCAAACTGCATGTTCCTCTCAACTCCCCTCAGCAGAATGTAAAATTTGTGGTGTAAAAAGCTGTAAGATCACTTAGTTGTAGTTCTGGGCATTGACTGAGGTTCCTCTTCTGCTCTCTCTCTTCCATCACAAAAAAAGAGTAGTACTCCAGTATCACTAGAAAAACATATCATCTAACTTTAGAGCCTATTTCTAAGACCCCAACTCAAAACCTATGCAGCCAGGACTGGGATACACCACTTACACTAACACAGCAGGCCAACATGAACCAGTGAGCCACGAGGGCTGTCACTCCCTGATGCATCTGAGGCCTGAGGATGTGCACGGCAGCCGTCCTAATGGATCTGCCCTTCCTGGCTGTACAGAAAGAAATACAACTTTGGGGAATCTGAATTATTTTAGTTTTTTATTTCTGTGTATTTTAAGTGGAACCTGGAAGGAACAGAATGAATAGGGTTGTATAAAGCCCCTGGTTTATACACCCCTGAAAGCGAATTCTTTCCCACAACACATAAGAGCTCCAGTAAGTAAAAACCAACTGAAGACAGCGCCATTGATGGAGATGTTTGTCTCAAGCTTCTCTTCCACAACCTCACAAAAACTAGACCATTAAAAAAATTTTCTAGGTGAGATCTGGTCCACACATCCTCAGGAACTGAAGAAAATTTAACAGGGGCGATGGTCTGGTACACGTTTTCTGGGGAGGAAAAATAAAAATCAGAAAATTCCCACCATGCTGATGTCCACCAGCCCTTCCCCACCCACCCTTATTTTTAATCTTTAGTTGGTATTTTGCATTCAGTGACATCTTTATCTCACAGCACAAAAAGCAGTATCACCTTAAAGCTAACACACCACCCATGACCATGGTAAAAAAAATCCTGTGATTCAAAAAGCAGTGAAAACTACCTGGTAGCAGGCACCTGTGGGATAACCTGCCTAACAGCAGCAATTCTTCCCAAACCTTTTTAACAAACGTGTTTCTGTTTTAGCTGCAGACTCTATCTCAGAAGCAGCTGGACATTTCACTACAATTCTTGCCAAAAGAAAAAAGAAAGCATGATCCCTTACATTTTGGTCACCCACTTGTGCAGATGTTTTAGTGCTATACACAACACAAGCAGCTAGTGACCGAAGATTAACTAGGCGTTACTCAGGCACAGCAATTTAAGTTTGCTGATGGCTCTAAAGGCATGACAGTACTGCTAACTAATGCAATAAAATTATCTAATATGAACATCAGCATGTCAGATATCAGGCCCCATTTCAAGTGAAGCATTTTTAGAACAAGACTTTTCTGCACCATTACTCTCCCACAGAAGGAGGTTTACTCTACACCACTGTAAGCAACCATGCAGATACTCTGATCATACCTTGGTGCTGCTTTAATGATGTCATCTACACGAAGAATCATTTCTGCTGCTTCAGCTGCACTGAGCAAAACTTGTCTCTTGACCTGGAAACTTTCTGTTACTCCCAAAACTGACATGTCTCCAATGACACCCTCTCTCATATCTGGAAGAAGAAATACGTTAAGAGGTGGTTTTTTGGTTTTGTTTTTTTAAATTGGCATTTTTTTAAAGGAAATTACAAGAAGCTGAGAGTATAGTAACTTACATGCTCAAATGAACTACACTGACAGTAAGGGAACTATTAAATAAAGTCTTTTACCTCAAGACTCCTGATTTCAGCCTAATGTTGCAATTACATACAAACAATTAATTATAAAAATTCTATACACTGCGATAAGGAGACAAGATCCCAACAGGACTCTCCATACTATTCCCTTAGATATATTAACTTCAAGGTTCTTCTCCACAACTCTGTGGTTGTTGTTTGGTTGGTTTTTTGGGGAGGTAGGGAAGAAAGGGGCAAGGATGTGTTTGGTTCTGCTGGATTTTGAGCTGGTTGGTGGCTTTAAAACAATGTTTTTCTTTTTAAGCTTCCCATAATTAGCTTCCCTAGATTCAGTGTAAGGAAAGTGGTTTTTAGAGGTGGAAACCACCCACTTCAAAAACAAAGGTTTTCACTCTACTGTCAAAAGCCTGGTTGAACAGAAAAGGAACATAGTGCTGTACATCCAAGTTCTATGCAAAGCAAACAAATCAACATACTCCGTTCTCCCAGCCGAATATATGTGACAGACATACGTGAACAACTTTAATGAGCCTAACCGACCTGCCAGACAGTAATTCAAACCCAGAAGTAAAACTGAGCCCCTTACCCAGCCCATAAGTAGTCTTCCCTTCACTGTGAGCAGCTCTGAGCTGAGCAACCAAATCGGCACTGTCATAGCCAGCATTATCAGCTATTATTGTTGGGATCTAAGGGGATAAACACAGGTTGTTTTTAATTAACACAGGGACTGATCCCTAGTAAACATGAAACATACTTTGATGTTATAAGTTTACAACTGAATTTCAAAAAGATGCTTCAGAAACATGGCAGATGATCTGTTACTGTGATCAGAAGATCCGGAAAAAGTAAAAAACCCAAACTACTTTTCCAAAAATTTCAAGACCCTGTTGTAAGAAACTACCTAAGAGGACAGAAGCATGTTAGCAGATTTCTCAGTTCATTTTACATGGACAGAAGAAAAAAAAGAATCTTGACTTTTATCATTTCAGACTACAACTGGAGAAATGTTTTCATTTAAAAAGCATAAGCCTGCTGGTAAGCACATTAACCACCTGATCATTCTGTTCACTGTTTCCGTGACAGCAGTGCAAACTTGCATGTGCTGACTGAAGAGGTAATGCCAAGAGTTACTATGCTCTTGAAATTAATTTTCTTGGGAGAAAGGTTTTCCCTAATTTAAATTGCAGAAAGTAGTTTTTTTCTCAAATTGACAGCCTGTTAGCATAACTCTATTAATGTTTCTTGTGACACTCTTATTTCCAACTAAGATGCAATCTCCAACGCAAGACTAGAAACTTGTAGATAGTACTACAGTATGAATACACCCCAACAGCACTAGAGTTATCAATGGAACAGAAGGGTCACTCTTCTCTAAATCAGTTGTCAACTACACAAGATGAGATTTTTATGTACTATTTCTGCAGCACTTTTAACTAGCAGGTAAGGTGAGCAAGAACCAATTAGAGGAGGGCTAGCATATGAACATTCACAATTCTGTAACATGCAAAATTATTAAAACACCAGTACTTTTTTCCTAAGACAAAAAACAATTTCCCCCTTTGTTTATCCAAGATGTGTTGCTAAACTTCACTTTTTTATTTTGAACAACCAAAACTTTTAAAGTGAAGCAACTATCTGATGTCACAAGTTAGTAAACTTCATGAAGCTTTGTCTCTTAATCCAGCAATCTGATTAAATAAACCTACCATTCGTAAAGCCTTAGCAAAGGACTCCATTGCAACAGACTCTTTGCCAGGTGTTCTGACAGCAAGTTCTGCAACAGCATTAGCCATCAGCATCTCTGAACAACCTATTCATTGAAGACACACAGATGTTATATATCTGATGTACAATAACACAAAATGTGTGTCATGTACAAAGAATCTGATATTCACCTCCACCATACACAGTTCTTGTGTCCTTCACAGTCTGGGCCAGGACACAGAGAGCATCATGCAAAGACCTCTCTGCTTCATCTAGAATCTGCTGTGTGGCTCCACGCAAAACTATGGTGCAAGCTTCACCTAGAAAGCACAAATGCAAAAGGATTAAAAAGAGAAACCAGGACGCAAAAATGGGCTATCACAAAGCATTTTAAATGGTTTTGCTATCACTGCAGTCAAGTTTTTTATTACTTAATTTTGGGAGCAAAAGAAAGCATTATGACATTCCAAAGGTAGAATGAAATTATGTACACAGTGCTATTGCTTTGGTTCCACAAGACCTTATTTAATTTAACAGAAAATTAGTATCACCTCAAAACTCCTTGAAAACTTTAAGAGTATTGGCATTTAGTAGAACAAGCTCTCAAAGCTCATTAAGTATGACATATTGCTACTTTTCTTGTCAATTTAATCTCCCAAAGCAGAAATCTTGGTTCCCATCTTTAAAAATGATTATATGTTCATTTATGTAACATGAAACTGTGTAGGATTCTTACTGATAAGCAAGGCTTTAATAAAAAGAGTTACATGAATCATTACAAAATTCCTATGCCTCACTGGAAACTGAACAGCATTAGCAGAGGGTTAACACAAACGTTACTATACACCATTAGTGAAAAAACACTTACCCATCGCTACTCCAGAGAAATGAATGAGTTTATCTTCTCCAATCATGACTTCTTCAATAAGCTTGCAGCTTCCTAGTTTTACTAGCTCAGGGTGATCAAAGGTTGATGCAATTTCACCACCTACAAGCGTCAGATCATAAAGAAATCGGAGCTCACAACGAAAGCATCCTTTCAGGCAAGGTCTAACCAAGGGGGGACAGGGAGGGGATGCGAAAAAAATCATCTTTGTAATTGCCCCAAAATAAATTTAAATTAACAATACTGATAAGCCAAGATTTTCTCGTGTCAGCATATGGCACCAGAAACCTTTAACCAGTGCTGATAAATCCTTAAAACACCTATGTTTTGTTTCACATCACAAGGACTACAATGCTTTCGAGTTCTGTCTGATAGCAGAATAAACATTCATCTTTGCTAGCATTATATCGTCAGTGTGTTTCAAGTTTTCACAGTATTTACTAATTAAGTATTTATAAAATACTAAATGAAGTCTCTTATGCTTTAAAGCTTGAGCTTGTGACAGTATTCACTTTGCCTGCCTGATGATGGCTGAGAACCAGTGGCCACCATTCTCCTGCATCACAAGTCTCATTCCATGAGACACAATTTGCAAACAGCCATATTGTAAACAAAACAGGTGTTACAAAGACCAAAATGTCTTTGAACAGAACACTGTTCTAGTTCTTTCCTCTTCCTATTACAAGACTCTTTGCATTCCCAATGCATGCTCAGTTATTCCATGGTAGCTTGCAGCACTGTGTAGGTGCAGCACTACAAGGAAAACCAAGATATGTAGCAGAGAATTTGTGCATATTAAAAACTTGTCCTTTTTCCAGCTATACTATTCAAGCCAGTGTGGCCTGATAAGGCCCATTTGCTCTGCCTAGAAAGTTTGCTTTGAATTCAGAATGAAAGCAACGTTCCTCTCAATCAAGCATTTGCCTTTGTCAATGTGCCTACTGACAGTTATATACAATTGCTACTTCAGTTTTGCTAAGACAAACAAGCCAGTGTCTCTTCCTTTCTCCTGCAAAGCAAATTCATCCTCTTGACCACCTTCAGAATCAACTATGATGTTCCAGTTAACTATCTCTAACTTCAGCAACGAGAATTATCTGTAGCATTCCAGAGATTTCATTTTTATTAGTTACTAGAATCACATTTATGCTGACCACTACTCAGAATATCCAGGTTGTTCATGTCATTTGAGGTCCACCTCAAGTAAACAACTCAGGCCCACATTTTTAACAAAGGATGGCTCTTTAGTCTTCTCAATCATTACAACTGAACAACAGCCATGTAGAACAAAGTGTTATTATCACAGAATCAAGAACTATTAGTATTAACTTGTGGAGTTAAGATTCTTTTATTGCTAAGTTTCATCTTTTCCTTAGAAAAGAAACATTTCAAAATCTTATCAAGCAGGAACTTAACTAAAAATATTTTTAAAATATGAAAGAAAATTACTAACTGGCACTAACTTGCTAAAGTATATCCCATGTTTTCCATTATGATCCTTTATTCAAAGATGCTGGAGAAAAAGAAGCATGTTTAAGTAAGTTTAATGTTTACTAACAATCAATGTGCCCCTCCAAGTTCCATACAAGATGATACTCCACACACCTGTGACAAGAGCCAGACGTTCCACACCAGCAAAGTCTGCATGTTCAATAGCCATGACACCAGCAGCTCCAAAGAGCTGTTCAGGGTAGTTGTAGATCAGCTGTCTAAAATTAAAACACATCTCCCCATCACATACAGAACAAATCTTTGAAAATAACAGAGTAACAAAAGACACCAGATTCTCAGTACCATGCACACAGGACAGATTTCTGAGAGCTACTAAAGCAGTCAATGTATGAGGCACCTGCCACACATGGAATGTTACACAACACAGACCCAAACGCAGTGACAGGGAAACATACAAAGCTAAGAAAAAAAATCAATTCAAACTATGATGGTTTTTGAAATACCCTTCCTCTGAAGAAACACTATCACAGTAAGCACAGGCAGCTATAGGCTTTAAGTCCTTTGATCCTAAGTGCCTGCTGGGCACTTAGCTGCCTATTCTAGCAGAGTGAACTAGAACAACATGGGAAGTAACGTAACTCTCCCCTTTTCCCAAGAAATACATACCTGTTAATAAAGCAATTAATTCCGTGTTTAAGAATACGATCCACTTTCTCCTTCATTTTTTCTTTTTCTGCCTGTTCTATTTCTGCCACTTTTGCTGTGGAGTCCACTCTAACACGAGAGCCAAAAATCTAAATGAAAGGAAAGTGAGATCACTCTCAAAACTCCATTTACAAAAACAGTTTCTCAACAGTAGTTCTGTCACATACCTTAATCTTGTCTGTATCCATACCAGTATTTGCAATAAGAATCTTTGCATTTTCAATTCTTTTTGGTTGATTTACACCAATCTTCTTGTCAAGTAAAAAGCCTATAGTAACAGAAAGGTCTTGTAAAACTTCAAATTAAAAAAGGAGTACAATTCATAATTATAACAAAATCCCCTCATCTTTAGTATTCAATTTAATAATAACATAGCAGTGTTTCCTATAACAAATTTACATAATTGTGTAACTTTTAGCAGCTTTATTTCTCAAGTGCATATACAGTCAACACTCAAAGATTTACCTTCATCTAAGTAGGAATCAGCCAAACTTCCACCAAGTTTCTTAATGACATGGATAGCCTCCAAATTACCAGAACCTTTCAACCTAAGAACAGCTTCTACAGCTAGCTTGACAAAGTGATCCTTATGGTGAGTAAGTAATTTTGATGAAAGAGTTGTTCCCGCAATGTTCATCAGGTCTTCGCGGAACTTCACTTCATCATTGCTACAATAAAGACAGTTCAGTTAAAGTGGAAAGTCTGAAAGCCCTACCACCAGCTACCACCATGAGTCTTTGTCCACTTCTTCTAGCCTGTGTCTGTATATTCTGTATTCTGTTTTGAGGAATGCTGCACAGAATCCCTCCACTGTCCCAGAACACAACCTTCTATTTGAAATACAAGTTTTGTTAGGAGAATTTTCGCATTCAGCTTTAGAAAGTTTGTGCTCTCAAAGGGCCGAGCAAGGGAAATAGTTACATTTAAAACATGAGCATGAAATCTGAAATAACACTTCAGATTTTTGTTCCACGGAGAAAATTACTGCTTGTATTTCATTTCTGCACATCATAAGTAATTTTGAGTATCATAAAGCTTCTGTAATTCACTTGAAAAAAAACCCAGTATTTTTTTCTCAACTGTTAAAAATCATTAACTCAGCCTTCACACTACTTTAGTAAGAGTGAAGAATTTACCAATGGACTGTAATTCGCGCTGATGTTTTGATCTTTTTTGTGAAGAGCAAATGGACATTACTAACCCATGATCCACAGCTGCTTTCAAAAGTGCCTCTCTTGAAGCCTTTGTGGCTGCTCTCCAGCCTGCAATGATGGTCTGAGGATGAATCTTCCTTGCAATCAGTAATTCTGCCTCCTATTTCAATGAAATCAATAATTAGTTCCCCCCCCAAAAGTACAGTTACACTAACTAGAAAAGACACATTCATTTCTGAATGCAACTTAAAGTGTAGTTGAAAAATAACTAACTTCATTTTTCTGAGGGAACTTGGCAAACTGATGGATCATTCCTTAAGATGCTCTTGATCCCAGTTCCTGGACTTGAGATGATTAGACTTTCTGACACAGCTCTGCTAGCAAGAATTACTCACTTCTCATGTCCCTTTCACAGTAATTTCAGGCTTAGAGTTTGGAAATGTAAAATTTTACATAAACAAAAAACCCATAAAGAGTTTAAAGGAACACTATGAATTCAGGTCTTGAGCAAAGAACAGAATTTAGCAGTAATTTCCTCATTAATGTTATGGAAAAAGATTTCAGAGGACTGAGCCTCACAACCAAGCAGTGCTGCAAACTGCCCAGTGCAGCAGCCAGGAAGTGACCTGTAAGAGTCAACTTAAAATACTTGAGAGTTTATAAAACGTAATATAAGGAATAATAGTCTAAAATAATACCAAAAAAATGATGATGCAATACCTAGGGGTTGTTTCTTCCCCCTACCAATTTCAACAGCAAAAGAGCAAGCTAGTCCTTCCTCTGCTTTGGGAGCCCTTTTCACAAACGTAGGATAACACACCTCCTACTGGTGGTATCAGACAACTACACTGGCTAACAAACATTGAAAAAATGGGATACATCACCCTCAGTAATTCAGCTGCCAACACTGTGACAGATGTAGTTCCATCGCCAACTTCATCATCTTGAACCTTTGACATATCTGAAGAAGGAAAACATAGTATGCATGAGAAAAATAGCATTAATTAGGAGGAGAGAAACAGATCTTGCTCTTTGCGTAAAGAGGGAACTCCAAAAAAACCCCCAGAAAAACACGAGATGCAAATGAAATTCAGCATCCTTCAAATTCCTGCTCTTTATTTGCAACCTAGACACCATTTTCAGCCTGGTGATGGTCAAGATGCTCCCCTCTGTTCCCAGTCCTAAAGATGGTTATCAAAAGGAAGTACAGCTGGATAGAAGCTCTAAGGTACAGATACAGGATCAGAGACTGTAATAACCAGGTCTGCTGCATGAACTGCTGATAAGCTGGGACCCAGCAAACATAAAATCATTAGGAAACCTGACACCCAATTGTTCAGGCTCCTGCTTGTCACCAGAACTGGACCACTGGCACAGTAAGACAGCTGATCACAAAGGTAAACTCTATCCAGAAGTACAGTGCTCACTGAGTGACAGAGATTTAAATCTGGGAGAACAAGAGAGAATCTCTGGTGCCTCGTAGATTTCTGTTCTGAATTTTCCCACTGAAAAACAAGGGCACACAGCTGTCTTTTGTCCCTTCTGACTCCTGGGACAAACCATGGTTGAGGGAAAAGAAGACATCAGAACAGTTTTGAAAAGCAGCATACACCTCAATTTTACTTTTGCAGAACTCCACAACTCTTGCAGTACCCTGCCCTCCTTACTTCAGGATTTCTGCTCCCCCCCTTCAATTTTTCACAGTATTTCAAGAACACTTATCTAAGAACAAATAAAAACTCTGTAACAGAGTTACAAATTAAGAAATATCAAGCCTTTAAGAACTCACCAACCAAGACCTTGGCAGCTGGATTGTCAACTCCAATAGCTTTCAGGATGGTTGCACCATCATTGGTAACAGTCACAGAGCTGTCTCTCCCGGTACTTAAAAGAATCTTGTCCTACAAGATGTGAGATTTAGAACATTGCTTAAAAACACACTGTAACTACTAAAGCTAAATTAACAGGTATGACTACTGAGAGCCTGCAGCTGTCTTACCATGCCTTTAGGCCCCAGCGTGCTCTTGACTAGGTCACCAATGGCGATGGCACCAACAAAGGATGACTGAAATGAAAATAAATATACCTCAGGGAACAATTTATTTCTACGGTAATACAAGAATTATACACTATCACGTAGCTTTCAAGAGGACATTTTAACTGACCCTCCCACCTCTTTCAACGGAGGCTGTGCCCAAGTTTCTTAACTGCTATATTTTGATAACCAGATCAAATATACTTAATTCTCACAGAAATAATAAGTCTGTCTCAAAGCCCGAAAAAATGCCACCCAATAAAATACTAATCTTCTGAGCTCCGGTAGTTACTTTGGTTTTGACAATGAAGGGTTTCTCTAATTTTCTGTATAAACAACCCTCCTCCTCTCTCCTGTTCACAGACACGCAACACGGAAAGTTAGAGACAGAAGTTGCGTATCACGATAGAGTGAAAATATTTTTAGTAGCAGAAAAGACAAAACTTTAATTACCTCAGGTACTACCAGTTTCTTAGAGAATTAAACTTACCAGCCGAGCTGTTTCTGCCTTCTCTTCATCTGCACCTGCCTTGAAAATGTTCACAGGAGCAAGGGAAATGGATGCCTGAAACACAGATACCATAAGAATATTATTCTAGCTACAATAAAACCCTGTGTTTTAAAAATCCCTGACACTAACAACCTAAACAATGGTTTTATTAATAAAATTACTTCCGTACCCCATTTTGTTGTGATAAAAGATATATGTAAGAAATAGTCACGGTTCTTAAAAATCTGTCTTGCAATCTCATAGTCTTGAGATGGGATTACAAGACCGAGTGCAGCTGCTCGCAGATTGCAGTGCACACGGCCCCAAGGCCCCTACCAGCACATCACTCCATGGCTGTGCCTGCACTGCTGCTCTGCCCAACTATCCGGCCTTCCATACAACCCGAGGGCAGGCACAACCAGCAGGAACTAAAAAAAGTCTATTTACTGACCATACTGTAGCGTTAGCATTTTAATACCTAAGCTGATTTTTTTTTTTTTTTTGCATATCAATGCAAATTAATTACAGCAGTTACCAATACACGCCTTTAAGGACTAACATTTGCAAAGCACCCAAGGCCTTACACGAACAAGGATCAAATACCCAAACACACGTATCACGGCACTCGGGAGTCAGGGCGGGGCCGGGAGGGGTNCCGGCCCGGCCCTGCCCTGCCCTGGGGCAAGCCGTCGCCTCCGCCGCCCCACCGCTCACCATGGTGCCGGTACCGCCGGGACCCGCCGTCCGCCGCCTCCTTCAGCAGAGAACCAGCGCCGCGCCGCAGCCCGCACGAGCTCCACCGGAACTGGCGTCACAGCGGCCGCCGCTTCCGGCGGCGCGCGGCGTTCTGGGAGCCGCAGTCCGGCCCCCGCTCCCCGCACCCTCAGCGGCTGCGCGGCCCCGGCCTGGGCTCTGTGAATTGGAGACCTGTTGGGAAGAAATTCCATACGGGGGGTGCAGAGGCACTGGAACAGGTTGCCCCGAGAAAGCGTGGGTGCCCCATTCCTGGCAGTGTCCAAGGCCAGGGTGGATGGGGCTCTGAGCAACCCGGTGTAGTGGAAGGTGTTCCTGCCCGTGGCACGGGGGTTGGAGCTAGATGATTCTGCGGTTCTGTGATATTCCTGGAAGTCAATTCTCACAGGTCAAAAGCGTTTTTAGTTATTGCTTCTGGCCCCCAGTGCGCTCGATAGACCATCCCAGATGGCTGCTCTTAGACCACGTCTCCAGTGAACTGCTTAAAAGCAGTGAACAGGAGATCTCCGGCACAAACTACTCAATACATTCTGCATTTCAATACAGAAAAATTGGTAACTATTCCCCTGGCAGCTTTGCCAGTGTGAGACAACACCTAAACCCTGCTTTGTCACTGCTTTTCCTCTACACAAAAAGCCCGTTACCTGGTCATATAAAAAAAAAAGAAAACCAAAACCAACCTGTATTATTTTGTATGACTCTTCCTTAAGAATCAATTCCAGCTGGTATCCCTCTTCTTGCTGCCAGATACTAAATTCTTGGGATATATGCAAAGTTGTTTGTTCTAGATTTAAGCTGGCCAAAGACAGAAGTCCATCCCAATGGAGACAGCAAAAAAGAACATCACTAAAACTCTGCCAACTACCGGTATTGCTAATTTTAAGTATGTCAATACCTGGTTAGTATTAGTTCTTGAGTGCATTATGCTTTTTGTTCTATTTTCTTCACAGAGTTAGATACGCTTCCTTCCACAACCCTGTTCTGAAAACTAGACTACTAATTTAATTTAAATACCTTTAGTTTTCCTCATAGTTATGCAGTAAACTATGTAAGTTTTGTCTAGGGCAAATAATCCAATTAAAACAATGTAAACAGCTTCTCTTTCAGAATCACAGCATTCATAAAGATTTGCACTGGAGTAACAATTCATTTTAATTCACATTTGCCACCACTGTGGTGAGTTGGGAGACAAAAGATTTTAAAGTGCCTCAGACTTATTCAAGTTACGGCCTTTGAAAGATCCAATGCTCCCAGAAAATCTACAGCAAATTAGTCTATTTGGTTTAAGGGGCTTTTGGCCATTGCTAGGCTATGATTTATAATGTGTAAAAAGTAGTGACACCAGAATAGGAGGAACACAGCAGCAGTGCTGGTTCTGGGCTCCTGCCTCTCTCAGCTGTGCAGTGCCCTCACCTCTGATGTGCCAAGGGCAATTTCTCAAGTTGCACTGTATGTGAAGGAAAAAAGTGCCTTATTTTAAAAATCTCATTTTAAAAAAATCTCAATCTACGTGCATGACAAAGATGTGACAGAAAACCAGCAGAAATGAAACAAAATCTTGGAGATGAATTTACAGACTTCAGATCACCATGATCAGTTTTGGGGGATTTTTTTTACTACTGAGTAATGAGTGGAATATGGAGGCAGGGAGGAGGGCGGAGAGAGGTACCTGAAACAATGATTTAAAGGAAAACAAAAAAGATTATACAAACAAAACAATACAGTGACACTAACACTGCAAACTACTGAAGTAACCCACAGACAATTTTTAATGTAAAATCAATAGTTTATTGCCATGCTACAATTTTTTTTTTTTTTCCAAATGAAGTTGGCACTGGTAAGGGGAAAAAATGTTGTCATAATACATAACACATTTTTTTTTAAATGCACATTTGGCAAGCTTTCTCAATAATGACAGCTTAAAAGAAGTGAAATTATTTTTTTAAGATTAATGTGGAATGGCATAAAAAATACACTCTTTCTGCATAGTATAAGAAATATGGAATGTTTGTAAAAACAAATTCACTCAACAGGGAAAATTACTTGAAATTTTATAAACAATTTGGCAATGGTACTCCCACTGTTTAGACTTTTTTATATAAAAGAAATAAAAATCTAGAAAGCTACATTTATACAAAGTTGCTATATTTATGCCTTTAAGTAGGAAAAACATTTTATAATGCAAATTAGGACATACAATAATCTTACAATATGATACAATGTAATGACAAGAAAGGAACATAGAACGTAAGATTTTGGCCTTTGTAGAAATGTCTATTTCTGCATTTAATAAATGCATTTGTGGCACACTGGTGACTATTGTATCTCTACTAGCAGCCAGCTTTGACGCTAGCGCGGTGCGCAGCTGGCCTGCGGTTTGGCTGGGACACAGACTGCTTTCCAGGAGACCAAAGGTGATGCTGCAATGAAGCGAGACGCGAAAA
Organism: Dicrurus megarhynchus; assembly: GCA_013399195.1. Taxonomy (NCBI): domain Eukaryota; kingdom Metazoa; phylum Chordata; class Aves; order Passeriformes; family Dicruridae; genus Dicrurus; species Dicrurus megarhynchus. The sequence goes on along the minus strand of VXAD01000866.1, from coordinate 285,241 downwards.
AGGCAACGTGCCTGCTGGTCGAGCCATCTGGACTGTGGGACACCATACAACACTCTTTCCTCTCATACCAGAGTATTTCTTATACATTCAGTTATTAAGTACCAAAGTCTTACAAGTGAGAACAACTGTGTTCGCGATTTGGCAAAATTTCAAAATACAACGTTAGTACCAAATATATAATATATTATATATAAAATGTGGGTGTATGATATACACACATATTCCAATGCAAAAAAACTGCATTATTATGGAGTTAAATTCACTGACATCCATTCCTAAATAACATGACCATTAAAAAATGGGTGTAATCCTGATCTTTCACACATTTTAGAATCACTTCCTCTTTCATACGCAATAGTTAAAGCAATATATATGCAAGTATGGCTAAGAAATCAAAATTCCCATAATTATCTGAACTCTGACCACAACAAATAGGATTTTTCAGTACATGTAATTAAATATATTTATATTTTTACATCTTTTTAGACTATTCCTGAAGAACTTGATCAACCAGGTCCTCCGGTGTAACAGAGCTGTTACGCCAGCAAAACTTGATCTTGCAGGAGCCCATCCAGTGGCCCTTGAAGTCAACACGAATCATTTTTTTCGGCTTCAAAGGACACTGCATGCGGACCGAACAAGCTCTGAAAGGGTCACCCTGCTAACAAGGAAGATTTCCTGATGATATCAAAGCTCCTTGTCAGAATTCCTTTCCTACTGCCAAAGGGAAGGACCGGAGCAAAGGATACCGGGACTCTGGGCTCTCTGTGTCACTCAGCAGGTGGTGTTGGGAACAGCCGTGTTGGAGCACAGCCCCAGCACCGGGGATTGGCAGGGTGAGCTTCAGGGCACCTTTTCTACTAAGGCTTCTCTTGGAAAGCAGAGGAGCTGCTTCCCCCATGCTCCTCACTTGGCAATTCAGTCACTACAGGTCTCAGACAGGAGCTCTGGCTGGGACCTCAAGGCATTTAGTACTTTGCAGACACAGAGGAAGACGGTCTCTGTTCTGAAGGGCTTGAGCCTATTTTTTTAATTGTAGTTTTTACATTATTTCCTTTGTATATATACATATTTGCTACATAAAATAGAATTACATCGAAGTAATGGATATAGCGGAAAGCATTGTCACAATATATGTATATTACCACACTAAATAATTACTAAAACTTTAAGAAAAATTTCAAAAATGCCCTTCATTATATATAAAAATATAGAAATGTCCAACACTTGTTCCATCAACCTTATTTCTCATATTCTATTTCTATCTGTACACCTACATACTTCCAAACAAAATACTGCGTTAATCTGGAGTAAACACCGTGTTAGGAAAATATCCTCTTAAGACATCTGACAGACTTAGTCACATACCTTACAGCACAGCACAAGAAATAATGTATACATGGTCAGAGTTGCAGATGCTAAGTTGCTCCTTTTTTTCCTTCTGATTCACTTATCTTGTCCAAAAGAGGAAGTAATTCCTAAAGATCATGAAAGAACCTCCATATGACTTCCTTTTTCACATGCTCTGTAAGAAGGACGTCAGCAAACCTGACTCCATCTTAACGCAGTTTTTTGTGGTGGAATTTCTTCTGGATTTTTTTTTTCTTGGAGTGTATATGAATTAAAAATAAAGATATAATAAATGAGCTTAGGTTTATATTAAGTAAATACTGTCAAATATAAATGCCTGAATTGCTACCTCAAAGAAGAGATGGGAAAGATCATATCATTAAATTCCAAAAATACCTAACTCTATCTATCACAATGAAGGACCAAACTCCTTTAGGGGAAATAGGAGAATTTCAGATTTAAGTCCACTACTAGCTCCTACTCCATTAGTTTCATCTTATTTGCAGCCATTAAATAAATTAGTACAGTGCAGAAATGGAATTTCACCATTGATCTCACCTTACATGAAGCGAGGAATACTGCTTAGAAATAGACATCCAAATCAGATACATCATTATATGCTTAAAATAGTAACTGACATTAATCAGAATTTCCATTTTTACTTCACCAACAACAAATAAGAGCAATCTGCTCTCTCCTGAATCTCTCTCATTGAGAAGTGGTTAAATATAAAACAAAAACAAGAATAGCCAGATTTTGAGCCAATACACAGTGTTATAAAACCAGCAAAATCAACTGCTGGTCTCTCACCTACAAAAAGCAGCCCTGTTTTGACATTGGTTTGGACTTTGTACAGTTTACACATTTCCATGATCCTTTTTACACCCAAGCCCTAGTCAGAGGTGCAAACACACAAAAATATCCAAACATCAGCAGGGGGGAGGAGGAGGGAGGACATTTTATCAATTCATTTTATGAAATTTCTACTTCAACACTTATATTTTCTATAAAAGCTCTGAAGACTTTATTAAGAATAGTGCTTCAATGCACACCATCAGACTCAACCCCTGTCACATGAAAAACATACTTATTGGGGGAAACAAAAGATGTTCTAATGAATATCAAGATTTTCAGAATGGTCTTTTTCAATATAGTTTTAGGAAGTCAGCAAAAAACACCACAAAAATTAAAACAATTGGTCCTCCTTCTAACATAATTTCGAGGAAAAGATTATTTTCCTGATATAACAATGGAATAAATTCTCACTCCCTGTATTGCTAGCACAATCTTTATTATGTACTTTTGGTCACTTGTGTTAATAACTCCGTTTCCTTGTTTAAAAAATACAGTCATGTATGTCTTTCCCAAATCATTGCACTAAAGGAATACCTACAGTTGAAGGTTTCCCCTTGTCAAATGTGTTTGAAGGGCAGCAACCGACTGCACGTTATGGATGAAAAGTAGAATTGATGGAGATGCTACCATTTTTACAGGACCTAGTTTATGTAAACTTAACATGCCACATTTACTAAAGAAAATGGTTACATATTTCTAGTTTCTCAAGTCTATACACCTGTGGGCCCAAAATAAATATGATCTAAATACCATGGAGAGATTTCAGCTGAAAACTGAATCCTAGATTACAGACACTAAATCTAAAATCACAGCCTTTAAAAGAGACTGAATTGAAAAAATATTTACCAAGTCTCAAAGGGTAAAGTGCATTGCAACTGCATCTACTTCAAGGGGCAGAAAATAAGGAATGCTAAAGATGAGTCGTGTGGGTGACAGGGACTACCCAGGATGCTTGCAGCGTACACAAAAAGAGAAAGCATTATCCCACCTGTAAAACGTAACAGGTTAAAAAAGTAGTCCTGGAAAATATGTCATCAGACTTGCTAATATAATTAAGGCTACAGACAGTTGAAATTTCAGTATGTTCTCAATTCTGGGAACCAGAGCTAAGAAAACATTGTGAAATTTGCAACAATGTAAAAAAATCGCTCAGATGATTCTTTTTATCTGAGACTATTCAGAATAAATGCATAGGACAGTGCACTGGAACTAAGGAGGGATATGGCTGGTTGTTGAAATTTCACCAGGTCACTTAGGATCTACGCAAAGCCTCTGCTTCCCTATTTAGCAGTTAAGAATATTCTTACTTCCCTGCCTCACAGATGTGTTTTAAGGGTCCAGTTAATTAGTCCCAACTACACAGATGAGGACCATATATTTCTAAGCAGCTAGCTAGATCAAACACGTTTGCCTCAAACCACATGCTGAAGCATTAGTTCAGCTCACACATTTAAGTGAGCTATATGCTGAGAACAAGAATCATACCAATATTATTAACCTAGTAAGTATTTTGCAATACATGGTAATTTCTCTTCAGTGCAGACCAGGAGGTCCATAGCATAAGGTGAGGCAATGGCAGAGATCTGAGGGAGCAGATACAGGATCAGTAGGCTTGGAAAAGACCTCTGAGATCACCGAGTTCAACCTATGACTGAACATCACCTTGTCAACCAGACCATGGCACCAACTGCCATGTCCAGTCCTTCCTTAAGCACCTCCAGGGACAGTGACTCTACCACCTCCCTGGACAGCACATTCCAACACAATTTCTTGCTAACATCTACCTGGCACAGCTTAAGCCTATGTCCTCTTGTCCTGTCACTGGTTGACTGGGAGAAGAGACCAACCCCCACCTGGCTACAACCTCCTGTCAGGTAGATTTCAGACCTTTAAAATGCCTAGATCTAGGCAGTCTTTACTTTCTTGAGTACCAAGGTCTCCCTACAAGTCAGCGAGTCTATCACAAGAGTATGCAGAGGCTGACCGTGCAATCATTAGTAAGGGGTTTTTTAAAAAATCTCTTTTAAGTTCCTCACAATGGTCTCAATGACTCCCATCTTTTACTTCTACGATTTATGTTCTTTGTCCATCTGGTATTTCAGTACCATACAGTCTGTAAAGAATAATGAAAGCCAGAGTGAAAAGGCTGCCTGATACCACCTAATGGTATGGCAAGAGACATACATTTCAGGTGCTACTACTGCTGCCACTACTAAATGAGAGAAGACCAAAGAAAAAAGTTGGAGGAACAGAAATACACACCAATTCGAAAGACAAAAAATAATTGTAGTTTGGCTTTTATAAAACTTCAATTCAAATATTGCATAGAGACCCTTAATGCTTTTTCAGATCTCCAAATGGCTTTTCTTGCATGATTTTCCTCACAGTTCAAGGGTTATTTTACATCGCACCAGTTCACACAAGTGTCAGTTCCTTTGCAATCATAGGCTCAAGAGCAATCTCTTCTGCTGCTAGCACCAAGGTGCACCTGCAATACTGCCAGAATTCTAAGATTATTCAGAGTATTAATAAACAGAACAAAATCTTCTAAGGGAGCCTCTGGCATATTCAATAAACAACATTCTACCTGGATGTACCTGTTACACTGAGCAGCCATCACTGTAACCAAATTCACCAACTGCAAAAGGAAAACAAGTATGCTCATAGATAATACTACCTTCAGATAATTTACTACATATCTTTCTAAATTAAAGTATACTATCACCTATGGATGCACATTGCTAGAACGTACAACTTTCTATAAAGAACTATCAAGTCCAGTACCCTGCCTCCCGTGTAACCTGTGTTTGATGCTTTAGAGGAAGACAATAACTGCATAATAAACCTTTCCAGTTGTGCAATAATGCATGCTGCTGGAGAGCTGGGATATTTCTGTCAGGCATAAAAAAGTAGAACACTGGACGAAGACAACCATTTGACCTTCGAGAGTCTGTCTTTGTCAAATGCAGAGAGTAAGACAAATACATAGATGACCCTGAACAATTAAAGCTATGTACAAAATTTTGACTTTTAAAACAAGACATTATGGAACAAATAAAAAGGAAACACACAAATGCAAAGAAAGGAAGGCACACTGAACTAAGAAATGACAAGAGAGCCTTAATTCATACAGCCCACCTGTGAATTCCTTCACAAAAAACCCCAAAATTCTGATGAGATTAAAATTTTGTAAGATTTCAGAGGGAATTTGATATGTCACTTGGAATTCTATTCCAGTGGAAGGAGCTTAAGGCTGGTTTTTGATGTGTTTATACCTCTGATCAACAACTGTCAATGTGACCTCTCAAATATCACACAAGTTATGGAAACTGTCAGGAATTAGAGGCCTTCTTGCCCACAGACAAAAAAGGTGTGGTGCTTATATTCGTTGAGATGAACCAATAGATCTTGTGTATGTCGAACTGAGTGAATTAACGCACTACATACATTTCATTCTGGAGGAACCACTTCAATGAGGAATGAACATCAGATATGTATATTGAAAGATTATGTTTACCTGCTAATAACGCACATATCAAGAGGCTTTAAAAAGTGTTATAAATGCCGTTAATTGAGTATAGGCACCAGACCAGAATATTTATAAATTCAAAACTGGCAATGTCACTCAGACTCTAATCAATTAAAGAGGCACTGTGAAAGGTGGTGATGCTACTATGCAGTAATTACTTCTACTGTAGAATGAAATAGTGTTACCTAAAATGAATACTTGCTCTACATTAATTCCCTTTCGTTAGACAAGTACGTGAAGTATGCAGAAAAAGTTCTGTTAGTCTATAAAAGGCGTTAGTGTTAAGAAATGCAAAGTACTCGCATCTTCAATTTTAGAAACTTCACAAAAGGTGCAAATGATTCAATGCTCCCCAGGCTCACATAGGCAGGTCAGTACTGTTATGTCTAGTTTTCCTAGAAGTACCATCATCTCGGGGCAGTGCTTTTTGCAAGCTTGACATAGCAGCAGTTCTTTCAATGTCTATCACAGCATACAGCTCTGTGCGCCTGGTTGGAGTTTGCGGAAGTGGAGTGGTGGGGGTTTTTGGAGTCTGAGGGTTGTCAGAGTCACTGCCACCTTCCAAGTCAACCTGTATATAGTTGAGCTGCCTGTGTTCTAAACTCGGACGCCTAATGTCAAAGTTGAAGACTGTTGGGGTACAGTCCCGACGTCGTGCAAATTCTACTTTATGAGCACTTGCTGGTACTGTTACATTCTCTGTATTGACATAGTTATGCATTAGATCTAGGTTATTGTGGTAGCCATTCAGAGACGGGGTCTTTGGTCCTAAACTGTCATCTTCATCTCTGCTCAGCTTGCGGGCTTCCCAAACAGGAGGCAAGGATGGCAAGTTCTCGTAGTTCAGCAGCGCAGTTCTCCTCTGAGCAGAGTTGTTAATGTTCTGGGTGTCTGAGGTACTGGTTGATGTCAAGCGACCTCTCCTGACCCCTGAGGCACTAGGGATTGATAACCTATTTATATTTTCATACACCAATTTATTACCAGATGGTGTCTCTCTACGTTCATCACTGTCGTACCCAGTGTCCCATTCAGTGTTGTTTGTGCTGCTGCCACTAACTTGATCTCTCCCAAGTTGTTCCAGTTTCTCTCTTTCCATTAACTGCCTTTGAACAGGTGTTGGTCCTAAAACAAACTTCACTCCTTCAGGCTCCAGGAGAACCTGAGCATCTCTGTCATCAGTACACATCTGATCTTCTTTCACTTTAGTTGTTTCAGTGTTTGAAAGCTTTGATTCCAGTGGCACATGCACACTTGATCGATTTTTTCTTTCCTCTTGTACTCCAGTAGTGTTTACATAAGTGTGCACCTAAAAGAGAAAGAAAAAAGAGGAAATTCAAACACTGTTGTGCCTTTCCCCCCCTCCAAATTTATTAGCTTCCTAACTCCCCACTTTTCTAATCAAAATACCTGAAAAAAAAAACTTGTGATGGCAGGTGTTTAAGAGCAAAAGTTACCTCTCTTGCATTTTGCTGAACTGTAGTCAGTTTTAGGTTTTTTCCTGAAATTTTGTTATTAATGTTCCTCTAACAAAAAAACAGAATTTATATCTTACACTAATAATTACTTTTATTTGAAGTTTTATCTCAGTTGTGCTCTAGTTCTAGCTTTTCAGGGTCTATTATAGCTTGGCTCTGATCAAGGCAACCTTGGGCTTCTCCAACTTAGCTCATTACTTTACCTGGACAGATCAGTGAGAGCTCTACTTTGTTGTCCCTTACCAGTGACCAACAATTACTTTGGCTAAGTTTATGTTCATAACTTCCACACTGCAAAGGAAATCTACTGTCCATAAAAGGGGAAAAAAAAAAAACCTCGACCAAAAAGAAAACCACAGAGACCTAAGAAAACCATCGGGCTCTTGCCTTGTGTACCACTCAAGCAACAAAAAGAGAGGTTTGGTCTATGGGAAGAACTGTCCATTCTTTCTTCTCCTTTCTAGGAGCCAACAGCCTCCTAAGAACAGGAACTCAAGTAGAAAAATATACAATTCCATATGAAGTGTGGCACTCAGAATTAAAAAGAAGCAGGAGTTGGCACTGTATGTCACTAAGAAAGGCAGAAATACATTCCTAGGTTATCCTTCCAATTTCCACAGTGGATCAATACAAGGCTGAATGGGAAAGACTGGATTCCTTCTCTAAATTTTAATTCTATGCCTGGATACCCAAACAGCAAAAGTAGTATTTTACAGCAGCAGTCATGTAGCTTGCCAACCTCTCTGTCAAGCTCTGCAAGCTGGAGTGTCATTTACCAGCTCACTTCACTCCTACACTGATTTTTTAAACTCATTTACTATTCAGTAACTCCAACAATAACACCTGAGCTCTTCTGTGAGGGCTCCTAACAAATCCTTTCCCACAAGATAGTTCACTGCACTCTGCTCTGGTTACCTTCTCTGGTTTCCAACACTGTTTCTTGTCCTACATGAAAGTCTTCTTAAACCACATGACATTATTAAACTTAACTATCATGTTCATCAGCAACCTGAATGATGAGAGAGAACATACCCTGAAAGCTTTCAGTCTATCCAGACTGGTAGGGTTTCCACTGAGAGGGATCTCAGCAGCCTGGAGAACCAACCTCATAGAAACCTTATCAAGTTCAGCCACAGCAAATACAAAGTCCAGTGCTTGGTATGAAACAGCACATACAGTACAGGCTAGACACCAACTGATTGAAAACAGCTCTGCAGCAAAACTTCAGGGGTCCAGGTAAGTTGAACATGAGCAAGCAGTGTGCTCTTGCAGCAATGAAAACCAAACACGCACTGGTTTGTGTTAGCAATAGCACAGCCAGGAAGTTAAGGAAAGTTACTATTACCATCAATTCAGCTCTCATGAGCCTGAATCTGAGCTTCCCAGTACAGGACAGACATCACCATACTGAGGCAAGTCCAGGGAAGGGCCATGACTAAAGAGGAGCTGGAGCATGTGACATACAAGGAGACACTGAGGACACCATCCTTGTTCCATTTTAAGAGAAGGAGGAGGATCCACCTAATAGCTTTTTTCAACTACCTAACAGATAAAGCAAAGACAGAGCCAGACCCTTTGTGGAGATGTTCAGCAAAAGGCTAAGGGACAGCTGACACCAGCTGTAACAGGCAAAAATCTGATTACATATTAGGGAGAAATGATTTCACAACAAAGGTGGTGAAACACTGGAACACATGGCTCAGATTCCGTGGAATCCCCTTGACTGTAGTATTCAAAACATGACCAGGACAAGGCTCTGTGCAGCTGTCTCTAACTTAGAACTTTGATCTAGAGGACTAGAGGTCCCTTCTAACCTAAATTATTCCATGATTTCTATTTCGCAAATAGAAGACTTACATATAAGAAGGTTTTTGACCAGGATCTCTCATTATAACATACAATTACTCACATTTAAAAATAATTACTGAAATTTTTGAAAAGAGTATAATGCAAACACATACATTCTATATCTTTATTTGTATATAAATATGAATTCCTCGGTGAGCCATTCTAGAAAGTATCATTTTAAAGAAGCAAGGCAAACACTTTTCTGAGGTAGTTAAAATATTGTAGGAATACATTACACCTGATACTGAAAAACACAAGTGAAAGCCTACAGAACAATCATTAGAAAAATCTGAAGTAATGTAGAACCTAAGTCGTATGAAGGGAGAAAAATACCCACTTGCTCCTCTGCTACAAGTAAAGGATGTGTTGATTCTTCACCGACAGAGGGGAGGCGTGCGCTGCCAACAGAAGGATGCCTGCTGGAAGGGTGTGATGAAGCATCTCCAAAAGATGGGTATCTGGGATAGCCATTAGGTAAACTTTGTGCATTGAACCCAGGAGCTGATTCGATTAGAAAACAAGCAAAACCATATTAAAATAGAACATTTTACTGTATATGAATAAAACACTTTATATCTTAAGTCTAATTTCAAAAGAGAAAGTAAAATATGTAAAACAGTATTAAATATTCACAAAGCTCAATTTTGCTCGGAGGAAGGAAATGGAAAACAGAACAGCATCCCAGTATTTACTGGAACAGATTTCTGAAGCAACCACTGAAACCTAGGTGTATTACACACCCAGTAAACTCCCTATCCAACTTCTCCTTCTACCATTAACATCTCTCCCTGACAGAGACTCATTTATGTAAGCTTCCATTTCTCTGAAATCACCAATTAAGTGGAATTCCTACTTTCAGATATCAAGCCATCTGCCTGAGATTTCAAAAATACCAGAAGATTTTAGGTAAACACTTCACTCACCCATCCATCTACTCAGAGCAAAAGAAAGATTCCAAAGCCACTGCACATATGATTTTAGCAGTACTTTTTTTTCCCCTACTAAAACGTTTGAAACATTGCCCAACATGAAAATTTCTCTGAAATGCTACAGGTAAAGCATGTTGCTATATCATAGTGCAATTCAATAGGTGTATTCATAAGTGTTCTTATGCAACAAGTAAGTTCCCAAAACTTATTTCTTAAAGATAATCCTCAGCAAGTACCTCAAGAGAATGCATTACTGGTAATTAGCCTCTTAGCTTTAAATTAGCTTTCTTTTTAATTACTTAAAGATTAAATTCCAATCAAATGCTATTTTCAGCTAAGTACCACATTACATTCAGGTACGTCATCTGACAGTAGAACCATACTTACTGGTAGGTGTTCGAGGGGTTCTTGGTACTTCCAACTCAGTTTGATGATTATTCCTTTCTACTACTGGTTCTTCTACCACATTTATGCTATTGTTCTGCATTATCTCTTGTAACATGTTAAATAGCTCTTCTGCCCGGGCACACTTAAAGGCAAAGATTCCTATAAATACACCAAAAAAAAAATCAAAATCCTATAACTCAGAAACATGCCTTATAATATATATAACTTTCAAGAAATAGAACTGGAATCCACATAATGAATACCTGTTAAAGAAGCAAAAGTGTTGTGAAATTTTTAATTGCACCAAAACACACAAAATTACTGTGACAACCTTTAGAGTGGTTATCTAATAGAAGAATAAGGTTCCCATGCACCAAAAGTTAAATTAGAACAGAAAACTGATTCAGTTAAGAGCAAAACTAAGTTTTGAGTGCTAAATGAGGGGAAAAAAAACAACAAGATATTTTTTCTTTTTTTAAAGCTGATAAAAACGATACCTGTTAAATAAATATGTATTTAACAAACATTAAATGAAACTATTGTGCTGCTACAAAGTCGTATTTCCTAAATCAGATTTCTATTAAACTACCATAAAAATAAGATACCTGCACAACAGAAAAGGATTTAAACACTGGGTAAAAGTTTAGTTTCTTTAAGAAGACTAAAATGAAAAGCTAGTAAGACAAACTGTGTGAAACGGACAGTAACAAACTAATTGCTTTAGGCTAAAGGATAGACACAGAACACAAAGTTAGCAGCAATACCATGTATTTTGTGTGTGTATTGTGCCACTTTGCCTTTGAACAGCAGGGAGTGTCCCAACTTACCCTCACCAGCAAAGTCGCAGCTTTGGATTATTCTTCCATTGAAAGCATGAAGTTAAAGTTGACATGCTTGTTAAACGTGGGTGCAGGTACTCTTTTTTTTTAAAGTGAGTATTACAGTCTTAAAACACTCTTTACTGAAAACTACCTACCTATATAGCTACTTCTGTAAGTGCAGTCATGTGAAGATGCTGGCAATCAGTATCATCACATATTTATTTAGGGATGCAGAGCTGTGACAGATCAGAACCATCAGGAATGCTTCACATGGCAGAAGTTCACACAGCCCCATCTGGGAATACACCAAACGGGCTACAAGGAGTGATGCTCAGCTATTAATACGCAGCTGCTGCACTGAGTAAGCTTAATGTTTGCAACACTGCAGCTACAGAGCTTCTACTCCTATATGTCCCTGACCCCTAATCCAGCCAAGTACGATGGCCCATGTTTAATATTTTGTATATTTCTGAACATTCGCACCAGATATTTAAATCTTAATGGACAAAATCCAGAATTTAAAAAAAGTCTAGGTTCACAAATTTTAAAAAGCTCCCAGTAGGTTTCTGGGAAATTCAGCTGCCTTTAAACACATTCACATTAAATACAATGTGATCTGTCACACAACTGGTGACATACCAACTTCTCCAGGTTTTATATCCTGAATTAGCGGTTAGATGTGCTCCCAAAACATGTTTGCAAGGTTTTTAATACCTAGCACAAACTCAGTGTTTCACATCATTGCTTCTCACAACTTATCAATAGAAATAACTTGATTTTAAAGAAAAAACAGAAACAAGAATACTGACTAATGTAAAAAGTTGCTGGGCAGTATTCAGGGAATTCTCAAATGAAAAACTTCTTGGTCATCCCATGAAGTGAAGATGAAGTTTTGCAACTGTGCCCACAAAACCCACTGTAGGTCTCAGGAACAATGTTCCATTGCAAAAGGCAGCAGAGAACATTTTCTGCCAGATTTCTTTTTTCTCAATATTCACAATATTTTAGTATTACATAAGGAAGGCAACAAACAAAAGAGGGAGGAAAGGGTTGCTGCTTACACAGCCTGCTTAATCTTGTTTATTAAAAAAAAAAAAGAAAGAAAAATTAGAAGGAAAGCAGAGAAGTCAATTAGACTTGGTGTAAGATTTTGCAGACTTGCTAATAGACTGTAGAGAAGAACCTTCAGATTAGTATTTTCAATTAAATATTATTAGTATCTGTTTTCAATGTTCAGAAGAAGCAGTAATTTAAACCTGCAAAACCCATTAAAGTGATTATCTTCAAAACAAAGTTTATTACTTTAAGAATTATGAAGATTTCGTTTAGTATGGAGTATACTTCAATGTTTGAAAATATCTCCATTTCTCATTAGGAGATGAACTGAGAGTGCCTTTTAAACTCTCATTTAAAAAAACTTGTCTTCCTTTACATCTTCTTGGACAATGAATACTGACTAGGTTTATTTATGATCAAGTTCTTCCATCTTTCTGATTTTTGAACAGGGAAATTAAAAAAGAAAACCTGCAATTTCTCAATGTCTAAAACTATTGATAAGAACACTAGTAAATGCTAAAAATCCAGAAAAACATTGAAGCTTAATTTCACAACATATGAATGCATAAGAATTCCAACTACACACAGCTATCTCACGGTAGGAAGATGCAAAACGAGGTTGAGAGCTCAAATGAAACAGCTGTTCCCTCGGGGACTTCTGCAGGGAAGAGAGAAACACCTGAATCTTCTCAGAGGGAGCCAACATTGGCCGAGGCAGGCATGGTCTGGGTACTGGAAGGGTAACCATCTTTTTCCAATGAAAGCCATACAAAAAATAACTGAGCATAACTGAAGTATACACACTTCATACAAAAACATGTCAGAATTTGAGAATTATGTCACTGATATTAATTAAAATGGTATTTGCTTTAAGAAGAGGATGACACAGAAGTTTACTACTGAAGACAATAATAAGGTGGGGATATCCAGTTCGTATCAGTGCTCCTGTCTTTTAAAATCTTAAAAATAGAGAATTCTTTGAATTCTGAGGAGATTCCTCCACAGTTTTAGATGCTACTGCCTCCCCCTAAGTCAAGTCAACCTGTGAGGCAGGAGAATTTCCCTCTCAAATCCACCTCCTAAGTTGACCAAAAGAATACTCGCATAGAAGCTTGAAGTCCTCCAGACCTACAATGCCAAAAACTATGTGCAAATCAAATCCTCATTCCACCAGAAGACTATTCTTCTTCATAAGGTAATTTTTTTCCAGAAACCACGTTCACATATAGAACTATAGCCTTTATAACTCTTGCCAAAGGACTGGCAAATATCTTCCAACATCAGATAAATTTCCAAAAAGGTTTACATATACAACATTTCCACATACCTTGTCCAGTTTGACACCTTCGACCACTTTCAAAAGAGAAAAGATTTGAGTCATATCCATAGCGACGGAGACAGAGGTAGTGCCATTTTACAGAGTCCCTTTTACGGGTGTACAAAATTAGTTCTGTATCTGTCAGTTCCATTATGCCAGAACCCAGTTCATTACCATCATCATCCACATTAATAACCTATAAAAAAAAGAAATTAAAAAGCATTAGGTAATTAGTCTTTTGAGAAACAACACCACTTTTAATAATCTTAATGCCTGACTGCTAGACTCCATCTGCACTCATATTAGTTACAATTCTTGAAGTGAATGTTTAAAAAAAAGAAAAAAAGAACTCAACAAACTAGTTTCTTTGCTACCCTTATTTAAAAACAATACAAATGAGACTGCCTAATGTTAGTGTAAAATCTGATGAGAAATTTAACCTAGAAGAGATTTGTAAGCTAAATATTTTTTTAAACTGGCTTTATGTACATATTCTAGTATTCCCACATGGATAAGGGCATACCTCAGATAATGGAATCTTTCAAAACCCCATTTCTAAAAAAAACAATATTTGCTTTGTCATATAACCCCACTTACAGTTGTGAAAAGGAATGAGAAAGGCTAAGTGGCTCCAAGATAAAGCTTCCTTGACATACATGTATAGCCTTGCACTGTGCTGAATCACCCGAAGGTTTTAGATATTTTGCTGCCTTTTTAAAGTCAACAAATAATTCAAATACCTTATAGTTATCTTGTGTGAAAATATGCATATAAAGCTAAACTCCTGTTCCTTTTGCTTTTAAGCCAGTTTTGAGGTCATCTGCATCCTTTATAGAATTTGGACAATAGAGATTTCCCCCCTATTTTACCTTACAATGCTGCTTTTAGTGGGATTCTTTCTTAATCAATAAAAAAGCTACCAAAAAAAATTTCCCTATGGAATTAATGTTACTCCTTAAAGAAACATTTTCAACTTGAAATCTAGTCAACTGAAAAGAATTAGGAATAGTTTCATCTGCCTCTGAGGCTTATGCCCATTTTCCTCATTTTGCAAATTACATCTTTCATCTCTCTCCCCCCGCTGCTAAATCAGTGACCCACACAAACAACAGAAAAATTCTACAAGGAAAAAAATAGGAACTAGTTACACAAAGTGATGCATAAAGAGCAAGAAAACAGAAAAACATTTTATCCTTCAGCTTTCTTAACTGATAATACTAAACATTTCCAGAAATTCCCATGGCTTTAAAGCTTGTTTCATTGTTGCCCTCAGGCAACACATGAATCATTTTTCACTGTGGAAGCATTACACTCCTTTGTCAACTCACAGAGACAGTTTGGAGCATAGAAGCAAATCTGACTTGTGTGACTATGCAAAGGTATGTTTACTTACAGTCACTGACTTCAGCTGCTTCATGCTTAGCACGTTAAGCACATGAACGAGTGTTCACAAGCTTATGAATTCCAGAGATACATGGGACAAAAGGGCACTTAGAAATAAAATTTCTCCACATAAAGGACATAAAGGATGTAAAATCAGCAGAGACTTTCAAGAAAAATCAGCAGTCCTAAAATTTTCTATTTCTGACCCCACATTCAGGTTCATAATCACATTCCTCCAAAAGCTATTTATTCCCTTACACTAATGACTCCTTCCCAAACTTGACCTTCTATAACCTTCCAGAAGCAACACCACTTATTTGGACTCTACCAACTGAAATGGAGATGGATCAAAATCACAGGGCTTCTTCTCTTTCCTGAAGATCAGAACTGTCCTAAAAAACCTACCCTGTCTAGTGAATTCCTGTCACCGCTGGTAAGAGGGGGTTTCTCAAATGTGCAAGACAAACCTGTAGCGGTTTGTGCAAGACAAACTCTGCAGTGTTTCAGCTGTTCAAAAATTTGCAATCTACTTTCATGAGGTTTTTTTTTAATCACAGGCCTAGTCTGCAAGAAAGCAACAAAACAGTTCACAGCACATCACACCAGTTGCATACCTTAAACTTGTTTCGGTGGTTATCTGGGACAGTTTCTTTATCTGGACAGCTACAACAGCTACCCATGACTTCTTTAGAAGACCATCTGATCTCTAAAGCGGGAAAAAAAACCCCAACCAACAAAATGATCACTTAGTTGAAGTTAAAATAAAGTAATAGAAACAAAACAACCCAATGCAAATTACTCTCTTATATACAATTCTTCATGATGAATCTTCCAGTCACACATAATAAAAAATCAACACAGATACTACAAATAGAATAGTTAATTTAGATTTGACAGTAAGGAGTGGCAACACTGAGCTGTTAAAGTCCTACCAATAACTCATCTTGAGGTTATTACCAGACTCATTTGATTTGTCACCTTAATTCCCACAGTAGCAGCTTGGGGGAAAACAAAACCTAAACATATACTGTGCAAGATTTTCATCTCCTAAACCAGGCTTTTACACAAGGCTGCTATCTGGATTCCAGTTCCACCTGATTGAGCACTCCCTGGCTCAGAGCACAGCACTAGTGACGCCCCTAGAAGCCCTGGGCTGTAGCAGGTTACCAGGCACAGGCAACACAAAGAGCCCATATGGCAATCCTGAAAGGCTGCCCTGGCTTTGGCAGCTCCAGGGTGGAAGTGTTCCAGGCCTGGAGGCAGCCCTGTGCTGGCAGTGAGGCTCTGTGCTTCCAATTTTGAATACTTCCCATATAGCAGTGTACATCAAACTATGTAATCGAAGTCAAGGGAAGGAAAAAACCCCACATTCAACACATATATTTTAAAACTTGTGGTTTTTTTATTTCTATTAAGTTCCATTTGGATTAAATTGTGTTACACATTCACTATAAAACAGCAAAATACTCAAGTAACACCAAACAGCATGGCTAAAGCAATGAAACAAAAAAAAATGATATTTTTGATATTTTCATTTATAGATTTTTGTGTGTATGGCAAAACTTTCATAAAACAGTATGAAAAAATGTTCACAGAATGAAGTCTCACAGCTTGCTGTTTCACCCTCTACCACCATGAATAGGGGGTTAATTCTCACATTTCTTAAATACAAGAAAATACTTAACCCATTTACATCATCTTTTGAATTGGATAAGATCTACAATTTCCACTACACAAATGAAAAATGGGGCAAAACCCTGGAAGAGAGCTGTTAGGTCAACAGGAGATACATTAGAAATCAAGAAGAAGGAAGACAGAATGGGTTGATAAGTTTTCTTGACTAGAGGGAAAAAAATCCAATGTCATCTTGAGAAAACCATGACTTGTTTTCTAGGCAGACATTTCTATTAGCATGCAGCAGTAGTATCCATGTAGCACTTTAGTCTGCTAAGGAGTAAGGTGCAAGGAATACAATGAAGAGCAGCTAACTCTTCCACTCTTTTTGATCAGAAAAGCCACTCAAAAGAGATACTCCTACTCTAGAGACTGTACAGATCAGCCAAGAATCCCCTGCAGAGGTAACAACACAGCTCCAATTAATCCAGTCATAAAGAGGCAAAATACCAGACACCTAACCAAAATCATGGATTCTTTCACGTCATTTCTGGCCGTAACATGAAAACATGCATTATATTTACAAAGTTTTTTTCCCCCAACTCAAGAGGAAACTGGGGGGTTGCTTGTTTGCTTCTACTGCTGCAGAGAGAAGCTATGCTACACACAACAATTTTTTTTTTTTTCATGGTGAAGTTTTGAAATATTTTATAGTAGTAGTAGTAGTTCTTCTTCTTCCTCTTCTATTAAGAAAGGGAGATACAGGTAGTAACACCTGTTCCTGGTTTCCTGCCCTGGCACCCCACAGTGCCTCACTACAGTAATGTTCAGATGTTGTTCTTGTCTTGTGCCCTATTTACTCTGAGAATCCCCTGCTATGAAGAGCAACAGGTGACAACAGCCTCAATGCAGACTAACAGTGAATACTCTGGTCCATACAGTGCAGTTGCATCTGCCTCTAGCTGCCTTCAGGATCAAATGCATGCACTTATTAAAGCCTAGACTTAGACCTCCTCAAATGTTTTGTAGTGCAAACAGAACTACATAGCTGCATGCTGTTAGTATCAGACTTTCTATGCATTCAGCATGAAATAACTGACCAAGTCTGTTGAAGACACGTGCCTGCAAACCTTAAGAAAAACCCCAGAACTTAAATACAAAGCAGTTTGGGGGAAAAAAAAAAAATCACTGGAGTTGCAAGAAGAAAGCTGTAGTATGTGAAGATGTTTGAAACACAGCCTCTGTATCTCAGGAACAACAAAGAAAGGGTATGTAATCAATTATCATACAAGCTTGTTATTTTGTCTCAATTATCTTCTAATACTAGTATTTCAGAAAACCAAGAAGTGCAATGCTGCTTCAAAGGAGAGATGTGAACCAAGGCTATGAGGAAGAAATTAAACAGCTATGGAACTGGCAGAATTAAAAATCACTCACCTAGATTTGGCCATTAATATTCCCAGCCTCTGCTGCAGCATCAGGGCTTCTGTCATACTCAAAGTGTCATGCTGTCTTGTCACAGAACTAATCATTGGACCTAGAACTAGAAGGGTAAATAAAAATGGCAATTTTTTCTTGTTTTTAAGATGCCAGTTAGTAAACTAACAAAAATATATGCTTTTGTTTCTATTTTGTGAGTATTACGTCAAGCAAGGTCTTCATGATGTTTGAGGTAAAACTGATCTCTGAGCTGCCCTGGAATTTCAGTGCCTTGGAAGAAAATAATCTGGCATTCCTTTCTGCAGTGTAGCCTGTCACACTGGGGACTCCATTCATTCTCCACTCACTGCACACCCAGTGCAGTGTGGAAATGACAGATGTGAAGCTCCCGTTATCCTCAGTGCATAGCAAACCAAACCACAGCTGACAAACAGAAGAACACATATAAATTACTCTATTTAACTGCCTCTTGCTTATCCTACTGAACATACACAAATGCTGACTTGTATGGCTAACACATCACCCTTTCTCTGCTTCCCTCATGATTCTTGCTCCATGACATTAACCATAAATTGCTTGCTTTTACTGCCTCATCCCCAGATCATTCTCACACTAGCTATCCACTCACATTTAACACTGAAAACTAACTGCTGCTTCCATCACGCTAACAGCTGGCAGTCTCTGTTCTCTGTTCCTAAAATTGCCAAACAAGCACTTGATGTTTCCTTTGATGCTGCTTACTAAACTCATTAGAAGGGCTAATTTCTCAGAATAATACTTTATTATTAGTCTTCCTTATCAGTCTTTCAGGATGTCTGTGCAAACTTCTTTGAGAACACTTCCTAGAGACTTTTATCAGCTTTGCTCATAGATTTTTTGCTTCAATTCTTTGTATTCACCAGCTGTCCCCTGTCTTGCCCCTGGATTAAAATCATCTTGGGAAACCAAAGCACTCTGCTTTTTTTGCATAATATCAAGAGTAATGTAGTCCCAATTTCATCCCAGGTCCTAGGCATCATTATACCAGTTGCAGAACCTTCTTACTTGTGAAGGGATTTTACATGAGAACACCAGAAGTTCAACACTGGCAAACGCAAAAATAACACACCTAGCAAAGGAGTTCTGTCTGTTAGGAAAGATCAGTCACATAGTCATGCAGTCCAATGGAAACTTTAGCTGGACAGCTATCATAAAGCAAATGAAATGCAACTGTTTGAAAAGAACTAAAAGTGCCTAACCAAAAATACTATTCTATTGTATGAATCCATAGTGCACCCACAGATTTAGTAACGTATGCCATCAGGCCTCCCCTGTCAAAAAAGACAGAGTAAAAGCAGAAATATGCTACTTAAGATAGCTCAACCTGAAAAAAGGGAGCACACAGAGCAGAAAAAATTAGTACAGAATTACAGGTGGCAAAGAGAAGATAAATAAAGCACAACTATTTTCAAAACGCAACCATTGGGGAACAGCAGTTGACATTATTAAGAGGGGGTTCAAAGAAACACACAGAAGTTCTTTTTTGCACGTGGTATGTAGTTAAACTTTGCGATTTGCAATGTCTTGTGGAAATGAGTTCCAAAAATTTAAAGACTCAGAAAGTAATTGGACAAATGAAAGCTCCATGAAGAGCTTTTAAACTCAAGGATGTCACATCTGGCTCAAAAAGCTCCTAAGGAGCAGATACTTAGAAGGGTCTTAAGGAATGATCATAAAACGTTGCTTCTGACTATTCCCTTGGCTGTCAGAATTTATTATTTACTGTCAGAAAGAGGATACTGGACAAACTGATACTTCAAGTGTGACCCAACAAAGCCATTCTAATTAACATGTATGGATGACATCAACTCAGCATAAATTTGTGAGTGCTCCGCCGTAAGACACTAAGAAAAGGAAATAATTAACAACTTAAACTTAACTTGAAACTAAACCTTAGATTTCACAAAGGTACGAAAAGGTAAACTTACTGAACTGCTTGACAGATATGTACTTTTGCATACAGTTGTATGCAGGACCTATCCCTTTGCAACAAGCACAAGCTTTGGTTATGAGATGGCCCTACCCAATCTAGTTGGTATTACTAAACTGTGATTTTGGTCAGGTTAGATTTTTGCTGGCTTAGCGTACCAAACCAGCCAGACGAGAGTCTAGCAAGTGCCAGACTCAGCTGGGGACAGAATCACAGTCTTAGTTACCTCTACCCAGTTTTCAGAAAAACTAGCCACTTCACTAACTACTGGGATTGAAGTTTACCAAATTCCCTGCTAAAATTTTCAGAACAGGAGAATGGAAGGAGGGAGAAGAAAACCCGACCCACCCACTCTTGTGAAATCTTAGGGGGTAGTCATTAGAAAAATAATTAAAATAAAAATATTCACAGGCAAGCTGTCCTAATGCAGGTATGTTTGCACTGGTCTTTACCTTGGTATTTTTCTAGCAAAGTTTTAAACCTTTTACATGGTTTGGCTACCTAAAGCAGACTAGCCTATTTCAGTTTCCTAAGAATTATTCTTAAACAATCTAAACAGAGTTTTATAATGGATTAAAGAAAGCATATGAATTTGCAGCACCTAACTTCTTTTAAATGTAAAGCAATAACAAAATACTCCAAACAGTTGCTTCCAATTACAAGTTGGCTGTTTACTCAGTTCGGGATTTTCCTAAATTTTTCCAGATTGCAAAATATTTACCCAAACTTAAACATACAAGAAGAAGTAGACAGTTCCACAGTCACAACCCTAAGTTATGTCTACAATGTCAAATTTAGGAGCTGTAATTTCCCATTCACAAAGCATCAGTGGTGGTTGGGTGCAGTCATGCAAGGAGGGGGAAAGGGATGGAGAATATTTTTTGCTTCTCCCTAACACATTCATTACTGCACTGTAAGGTAAAAATCCCAGGCAAGACAAATCAGGACCAGCACTCATCTAAACCTTGTTAATGGAAGTGAAAGGTAGGAACTGCCATAACTTCACTAAGATTTATTACTTGGCTTTGTAAAGTAAAACGTGGCTCTTTCCCTCACAGACTAAGCAGGGCCAACAAGTTATGCTAATCTCTCAGAAGTCAATGAACACAAGGCATCAGTGTAAACAAGAGCAGATACTTTAAAAAGAACTACACAGTCAAAAGCTTGTATAAATTCTAACATTTGCAATTCAGCAGTCTCCCCAGGCTGGGAATGATCTGAACAAGGTGTGCATTCCCCTTCTGTAAGAAAGGCCACACGGACACACTGCTATCGTATTCCTCATTTTGCTCGTAGTCACCCCATTAAAATCAGCTTGTGGTTGCAAAGCTGATCTAAAAGCTGGTTTTAACTTAGTTCTGCATGCTTTGGTTGCAGAATCAAACATTAACTTTGGGAGATATTTTCTGTACACATAAATTCCTCTCACAAACCTCCTCAAAATCAGGGAAGGAATAAAACCCAAACCATAGCACACCTCAGAAGAGGTAGGGAGAAGCAAAAGTGTCGTGTCTTAAACTCATCTTTTGCACAGTCTTTTCAAACGAAAAAGTCGTCTTCCAAACCACTAGCTGCCACAGTGCTAAGTCCTCTGTTATGTCTTTCCATTTAGTGTGTAAGAAACAGAGTCCAAATGTTGTTGTCTAACTGCATCTCTAAACTAGACACTAGGAGTAAATATCACAGATAAAGTGCTAGGCAATGGAACACACTGGAGGAGGCAAAACTAATTTGGATAACTTCCTCCCAAAGTTCAAAATCCCTGGCCCTCAAGAATTTGGATGTTTACATATACAGGGATTCAGAGAAGTATCCCCAGTTTAGTATTACGATGAGCATCAGGACACCTGCCCAGTACATCCTGCAATCACACACACAAATTGGACATACTTGAATAAAACACAACCAAATCCCTACAGATACGTTATAACTAATTTTCTCATCTCAGTTTTGGAGCACTTGTTGATGTCAATGGTTCTACAGCAGCGGATAATTTCACCCAGAAGGTGTTACCTCAGAGATTAAATTGAAACTGAGAGTATAAATCTGAACATTTCAGGTTATACATAGAAACTTTCTAAGTAACTCATTACACCCTCTGCCCATCAACCAGAGCTGTCACTACAGCAAAGCAGCTTTCAGCTTTCCACACAAAACAAACTTTGCATGAAAGCATAAGACAGCAAACAGACAAATAAGAGAAACCAATTTACCATGTAAGAAAAATATTATTGAGTAAGATAATGACTGTTTTATTGGCATGTTATTCATTTCAGAGTATAGGTGAAGGAGGCTGAATGGTACTGCAGTCAATCCTTTGAATTTTGCTGGTAGCCAAATACTGCCCATCTCACAATGGCTAATACAATGGATTAAATAGATAAACTCTGTATCTAATGTGGTCTTCAGAGTCGTGATGTAATCCATGCTGGCAAATTCTATATGATGTAAGAATCCTGGTATTCTACTTGGGACATAAAACAACCCATACTTTGACCTTCTGTTTATTTTGGCTAGCATATCTTCTCTAACATGAAGCCAAGTTTTTCAACCGGAAAACAAAACTTCACATTTCCTGTACACGGGACTCCCACATACCAGACCTCACATGCATGTAAGAGATGAAGCACCAAAATAAAGTTAGTAATTATTGAGTGTGGCCTTAAAATCCAAGAGCCTTATTTCCCCAATGGCCAAAAAAAGGACTTCTTCACTTTATAATTACCAAAAGGAAAAAAAAAATTCTGTACATCAGCAAAGACTGACTTTAATGTCTGGAGACACAACAGACAAAATAGGTGCTGAAGCTGGAAAATTCTCTCATGGAAACACATGGGTTTAATGGGATATGAGTGTTCAAGAGAACAGGAAGAAACCCGTAAGAAATACAGCAAAAGAAGCACAAAATGCTCTCCTTCCCTGCCCATGCCTGCTGCCATCATTCAAATCTACTCACCTTCTTTCAGGTGCCCTGGAAGGCTCTTGCCTTGCACAGTCTGACAAACAACAACGTAACAACAATTCACACCCAAGAAGCAAATGCATTTTGAGAAGAAAGTTTGCTTTATTTTAATAGTAAAGCAAACTGAACTAAGGTCAGACATAGTCCTTGCCCTTCATCCACTTGGCAACGATTACTAAGAAAATTAGTACTGAAGGTGCCTAAGTACCTTAGAAGGATGAAAAAAGCAGTACTAACAAACCATATCAGAGTTTAAAACTACAACGAAGGAGATCCAAAAAGAAACTAAACATGCTGAGAAAGAGTTTGGTGCCGCTGGCTGCAATTAGCGAAAACAAAGTACGAATGGTTGAGGTGAAGTTGCAGAGTCTAGTTTATGACTTCGCTTATGCTAACAGGTGGAGTTTTCCCTCAAGATTTTTATTAAATGAGCATGTTGTCAGGCTTATGATTAAAACACAGTAATAAATGTACACTCCTTTTCTCTCTTTAGCCCTTTCCAAAGCAAAAAAACAAAAACAAAACAACAAAACTGACAAAACCCAAGCTAAACTGTAAAAGCTTTCTGGCTCCAATGAAAACAAAATTATTGCAACCACATACCAGCTTGAGCACACTAGCTTGCCATTTCAGTGCAGTGCCCTCAGAGGCCTCTTTGAACACGCCTTGAGGAGGCTGATGCAGGATCGCACCAGAACTCGCCCTCTCAGCAGCATTCCTTTGCCTGCACCTTCTGCTGCTGCCAACTCTGCCTGCTCCTCAAACAGCAGGCTTTCTTTTTTTCTTACTCCTGCTTTTTAACACTCAGATCACCTACTAACTCGACCTGTTTTGCTGTATACGTTTTCATATATTTGGATTCACAATGAACAGCAACTTCTTATTTCATCCCACTTTAGTGCCATATAAAAATAGCCAATACCATTTAATAAAATTAAAATGAAATAAAATGAAACATAAAAAAGCAAACTTGGAGCCTTGTTGTTTGAATTCAGAACTAGCAACTGATCTCAAAGAGTCATTATGCAAAAATTTGAAATGGTATGCTACTATTAAATTAATTCTCTACAGTTCTCCTTAAAAGTGATCATTTCAGCAAAATGCTGAAATTTAGGTGAGATAGTTAAACATTTGCAGGAACACTGTTCAACAGTAATTCCTTAAAAAAACATGCTCATTGAGACGGAAAAGCTCTTATATTCACTACAATTACAGTAGAAGTGAAGATTAAAGACCAGGTCAAACAGCTGAGCTAAGATGAGCAGAGAGGGAACTGCAGCAGGCAGCAATGTTGTGCCAACACTAAATACTTCATGATGTTTAAGACCAATTTATGTAACACCAATCCTACACCTCTCCATTTTCCTCTAGCATGATATTATAAGAACTGCATTCCCTTATCCTGAGGTGTGGTACCCCCATACTTTGGTCTGTCTCAATGCAGTACAAAGAGTAATCACACATTTCATTCAGGTACTACGTTGGTACAACTGTTCTATTCAACAAGTGCACACACACACACACATATACATACAGCATTCAACAGAGTTTCAAATTTTCACCTCGGTGCATTTTGAAAACTCTAGGTCTTTAAAGAACATGAATCTTGAACAGGAGCACAAAAGTTGTTTGCTCCACCATCCCCATTAATCCTTCTGAGGATCCGGGACATTGTTGCTTGTTCTACTCTTTAATCGCTCTCCAAAAAATGACCCTCTTACTCTAAACTTCCAGAGAAACATGACTTATATTTACTTGGTATCATTTTTAAAACAACTTACACACATGCAAATATTTTTCAATTTCTTAGTAAAACAATTTCTCCAGATCCACACCACCATATTCTTTTCTGTGAATGTCTGCCAGATTAACTGCATCCTTTTAAAAGAAACAGCCAGAACATCAAACTCCAAACCATGGCATTAGGTTAAACAAGCAAGCATTACTAAATTATTTTATTCTTGGAAAATCTGAATCTCTTTTTAAAACATCCTCTAAGGAATAGCATATACTGAAAGCATCATTTTTACACAATAATAAACAGCAGAAATGGGACTGAGGTTTTAAGAGCTGTGCTATGGAAATGCTTTTTGGATAGAGGATAAAGGAGTAAGACAAGGAGATGGGAAAATAAAGTGGAAGGCTACAATAATTAAGTTATGGGGCCAAGGAAGAAAAGAGAATCTAGCTTAATTCTTGAAAAGGAAGCCTGACTTGAAATTGTTTAAATAGTGAGTCAGTTCTCCAATATTTAACCACAAATGTCTCCTAAAACTTGAGGCCTGCAGCTCTTGCCAAGTTTTCAAAGCCAGTAAAGTGCCAAATCTTGTAATTAAGTAAATGGTATTGAGTTTATATTTTGTAATATTTTAATCTTTGAAATATTGTTTGTTCAAACATTTCAGGAAGAGTTAAGTTCTGCTTTTATATTTTTGACATGTTTTACACAATCTTCTAATACATTAATAGAAACAACTCTGGAAAGCCTACAAGGTCTTTCTTACTGAAATGTTAAGCGGATTGAGTAAAAAGTTATCAAAACTGGGACCCTGCCACTGTGTTTTATTAAAATAAATAAATAAACACAGTATGTGTATCATTTCAGTATGTATTCTCAATATGTGCCCTTTTTCATCTATTCATTGGTTCCACTATCAGCATGTTCTTAGCACTTGGATACAAGGAATCTGGCCTTACCTGAACATCAAGCTTTTATGTATGGTTTTTATTTCTTGGAAAACTGGCAACCAAATCCTCCCAAGATCTCATTAAATCTGTGTTCTTTAAAAAATAGCTTGCCTTCTGTATTTACCATTTTTCCATTTTCTGCACAAAACTCTTTTTATCACTTTTGAAAGGTTCACAATTTTCTTGGTCCCGTTTACATATCTCCTCATGTGCTTCTTGTACACTTTTTCCTTCTATTTCAAGGAGAAACTCTAATAATCATTTAAACTTAGCTACCCTGTGGCCCCAATTCGTTACATAAAAGGGAAGGATTAACAATAGCTAGTTACACCTCTAAATCAAAACTATGCAGATTGGTCACTGAAATAAAATCCACAGTCTTAGGTTATCTTTTGTCACCACTGAACAGCATCTGCCAAAAAGCAGGTTTAGGTTAAAATTATTTTCTTTGTATTCGCAATGAAGAAGAGCACAAAAACATTTAGTTAATGTGTCTGATTTGCTAAATCGTGGTAACCTGACTGCGTAGATGTCTGTCTGTGCTTTGGGCTACACCAGCTCATTAAAATTCTGATTATTAGGATGTGCGCAGCAGATTTAAGTAAAACCCAATTATAATCATATTTGTGCATCCAAGCAACTATTTTCTTCCTTTCATTGCTGAATCTCTTACAGTCAACTTTATGTAATTAAACAACTACATCTTCTTTAGATTTGAGTACTTCTTTGTAAGTGATTTACACCCTCCCCATTACTCTAGTTGATCCCGCCCTAAAAAATATTTTCCTATTTGAGATGGAAGCTACTAAAAACTAGTTTGATCTACCTACAATGGAGGGCAAAGTTTCATTAAGCAAAAAAACCTTTATTCATATCCTTTATAATTACAACAGCTAAAAGGTCTACTTCCTTAGATCATACTTCTGTGTTTTAAAAAAGCTCCATTTAGGGTCTTATAAAATGTCTCCTTCTTGATCACTGCTGAAACAGTACAGAAATGTCTGTAGTAGCCTAATTCTCTCAACACAGAGCTCTGCAAAGCGTCATTCTGCTGTGGATGATTTACATCATATTAGACTACTGCTGTTCAAAGTTAACATCAGGCACCATTTTCTTTTAGCAAAGAATAAACATACCTTTTTACAGAATCCGTATTGTCTGCTTTGTACAACTCTCCTTTTAGTATTTTAAACAGCTGTAAAAGTACTATTAGGAGAATACATGTATCAACAGAAATGTGGATGTCAGTGTGTGCATGCACGCGTCACATCTACACACCAGAACAAGGAGCAGGACACAGATTAAAGCTTAGCTACCCTGATAAGGAAGAGCACCATTCCCACGGGAGTGCTCCCAGCCATCAGCAGTATGGCCTGATCAGAACACTTGCCAGCAGAAGAGCCTGCAGCCCAACACAAGGTTGCATCTTACTGTGTATATTGTTCCTTTTCCTGTTACCGCATCCCCAAAACAGACTACTGACACATATTTAAGACATAATAAATAAATAAATAAATCAGAAAATTAACACATGCCCCTCCTATGACTCATGGAAGCTGATGATTGAGAAAAGCGCATCACAACATCTCATGATGACTAAAACTCCTAAAAGATCATGCAAAAATCATTTTGACGTTACCCATCAATAAGGATCCCAGATACGTCATTAAGATTTGACACCTTTTTTCTTGTCCTGTGTCACTCACAAGGGATCCTGGCTAAACCACTTGGGCACAAATCTGGCTGCATGGTGAGCAAGCAGACACAAGAGCGCAAGCAAATTAAATCTGTCAGAGAACGCATCGTGGGTAACTTGAAGATCAGAGAAACAAATATCACCTTGCCCTATCATAGGATCTTGCACTGAATTTTGTTATACCATTCTTCCTGAAAAGACAGAAATAAAACTTTATATTTGGTTCTTACTGTAAAATAACTGTCATAGAACCACTGGTTTCATTACAAAGTTAGCCTGAACAACCATTTGCTCTCTTTTACTTTTCAACATAATGAATTGTAATATAAGAATGAACATATGGCTTGCAAACCCAGCCACTACTTAAAATTCTTCAATACCATCAGTTGTGGACCTCATTATTTGCTACTATTTACATAATTAATTTTTTTCCCTGGGTCACCTTTTTGAATCTCTATTTCCAACTCTATTTCCTGGAAGAGCATGGCCTGGGATGACATGATTTGAGATGGTGGGAAAAGGGAAAAAAATATCTGATTTTCTTCTTCTTTTTGTACAATTTAACTCTTCCCAAGACATTACTGAAGCTTAATCTTCAGGCACTTTACTGTCCCAAATTTTTAAACTGAAAGACTGTTTGTACAGTGAAGGTGCCCATTTTTGAAGAAAGGAAGTTTACAATAAAATGAAGCTTTCCTCACCACACAGAAAAAAGAAATATATATATACGTATTTCTGTTTAAACAAGTCCTTCCATAAGATTCTATTAACAAGTCTGAATAGGTGTCATTTAGAAAATAATTTCTGTGGGATGTTTTTAGGATTAAACTGTCGACTGTGTCACATGACATTTAGAAGCACTGGTACATTCAACTACACCAAAAAAATCATATTCACTTTCTTGTACTGAAATTATCTCCTATTGTCATAAGTGGCAGATATTTAAGAATAAAAAGCAACCTTTTTGGATTTTCATTTTCATAACAGATGCATGTTTTCTAATCAACAACTATGATGCCTGAATGTGTGTGCTACATGCTCTCACAAAGCAGTCATATCCAAGATTTGGATTCATAAGCACCTATGAAGACTGAATAAGCAAGAGTGACACAACTCAGTTCCAAAAAAACCTCCTAAGTGAAAGGCCTAAAGAAGTGCCCTGAACTTTCCTGGTGCAGGCACAGT
The DNA here is from genome assembly GCA_013399195.1 of Dicrurus megarhynchus. Classification (NCBI taxonomy): domain Eukaryota; kingdom Metazoa; phylum Chordata; class Aves; order Passeriformes; family Dicruridae; genus Dicrurus; species Dicrurus megarhynchus. Next base: position 256,733 of record VXAD01000866.1, on the reverse strand, counting down.
AGCCTTAAGTTCCAGCCGCAGACAAACCTCACACACCTTCTCTTCTCCTTGGCCATGGGGAATTCCAAGCACTGCAGAGTGTCAAATATCACCTGAAATGCTGTGGCCCTCAAAGCCTCCATACAGATGTTTTGCTTCTCTACAGCTGCATTCAGTGGTAATCTCTACATACGAGTTCACGCTGGTTATATGTTTCTGCATTATTTTGTGACTCAATCTTCTGTGCTGCAAACTTCTGTAACTTCTAGATAATAAGAAAGAGGTTGATGTAGTTTAAAATACCACACTAAAACTCCAAACACTTTTGCATATGGAAAATAAGCTGATTTAATTTATAGCCAGCATGAACAAGCTTGCCCTTGCCCATCCATTTTGTTAGCATCTGATGGCTATATTGAATGCCCGTTTTCTCTCATAAAGAATTAATTCTGGAAACTGCTGAAGATGCCAAAACTTTACTACCATTACTAACCATGACTACATCAAAGCAGCACCCATAGCACTCTTTGAAAATGGTATCAATTCCACAACAGGGAATTTTTACTTGGGACTGAAGTCTCCAAAATTTACCCTCCACAGATACAGTTTGTGGTTTCTTCTGATGAACTTCCACGGTGGAAAACATATACACTGAAGCCAGGGAGGCCAGCGTGTTCAGAGTACACTACATTAATTCTTCATATTTATATGATACTCTCACAAATAACTACTCAAACAGATCACACTCTCATTATTCTGTGCCAGCTGTGCTATTCAGTGGATAGTGAAGTAGTACCACTTGGCAGAGCCCATTAGCTTATAAGTAGCTCTTCTGTTAAATTTTTTATTATTTAACTTCAAACAAGAAACCAAAACAAATGCAATAGTGATGCTCTGAAAATCCTGCAGACCTCCATGTGAGCTGCTGATTCTGAGGTATTATTGGCTAAAGCAGACAAGTTGTCTCCTTTATGAAGAGTCCCTATTCATAAGTCAGCCACCATCTCCTAAACCAGCAATCCTCAAACCAAAAACTGCAAGCTCAAGGTTCATTTCATCTTCGCATCCCTCCTATTCTCCCCTGCAGTTCAAGCAGCTCTTTGCAGGAGGCAATGGAGAATTGCAAGGGGATGAACTGACTTATGTTCCTCCTCCAGCTAATACATTTCTACCTAAGTGTATGTAAAATACCATTTATTGTTACTGAGAAATAAAATACAATCAAAAAATAATAATAAAACCCCATACCCACCTGAATTTCAGCTATCTCAGGTTTTCCTTTCTAGAATTATTTTTTCAGTTACCCATCACTTCCAAACATCAGCAGGTCACTCATAACTCATAATTGCTCTGGGTTAAAAATAATCATTATTTTCCTTGCTCAGCTATTTTTTAACCTGGACCGGCTTCCTGATCAGGTTCACCACATGAACACTCAAACATAAGCCAGGGGCTGGCACTGTTTACACCAACAGCACCACAAAGAGAAATGCTCCTTGAAACCATGCCTACAGATACATCTTTGTAGTTACTCTGTTCCATGTTCCAGTTATCAGTCACATCTTACTCTCAGTGAAAAGTCACAGAAAACCTGAAAGAAAGGACAGAATAGATAAGAATTTGGATTTAGGCAGGTTCTTTTTAACAGAATAATTTTTAAAAAGTTATGATTCTGACCCATCCATGGGACTTTTTAAATTTAATTTTAAAGCAGTTACAGCAAGCAAAATGGATACCACTCCAATACAACAATTTTCTAGAAGAGGACAGATAGGTTTAGTCATATAGTTCAATCAGCCGATTTGTGCTTCAGAGTATTAGAAGTCTGCCCACAAAGGACACAAAACCCAGTCATTTACAGATGCTGAAAGTACAGCCCTTTGTGGGTAAAAACTCTGCTGTCTCTAGCAAACCAGCACCACTTGTTTAAAAACATGAAATGTAATATGATTTGGCACAAATCCTATTTAAATAACAAGCCCATAAAGCTTGCTGACACTTACTTAGAGAAGAGTGGACAGAAAACAAAATCTATTCTAATTTGCTCAATTCTAAGAACTAGATTTGTATTTTAAATGTAGTATTTATACATGACTCAATACCTTAAACTAGACTTTAAGTACAGAGGAATTCAAGTTAAAAACCAAATCCAACAGATAACTGACTTACTAAGCCCCTTCCAGATTTACTCTCTAGGTGAAAACTCAAAGCAGTAACATAGATAAAGTACTGATTTTCCTTGTTATATTTCTCTACTCTAGCTTATTAGCATTTCTGCAGTGAACTATATATTTTACCAGCTTTTTTTAAAATAAGGGAAATTGCTTCTTACCACTGTTAAGATTCAAACTCCCATAAAGTAGTAACAGGATCTTCTCACTCCCTATAGCACATTTCAACTGCTCAGGGAAGTCCAAGGAATGATATACAGAAAGTCTAAGCTAGCTAAACTGAACTACCACTGTCCACAGAGAGGACTGGCTTTTACTAGTTACCATAATAAAATATAGTAACTTAAAAGTAATTTCTGCTGAACACCCTGCCACCTGAGACCCATGTATTTTATTGTGTGAAGAAATGCAGTTATTTTTGAGGTGTTCTCTTGTGTATGAGAGACATGGGATATTACCAGATTCCTGAGCTGTTTTATCCTAAACAAGTTCTAGGATTAGAAGTTACAGTTAATAAATATTTACACACAAAAATTATTGGCTGCATGGAAAAAAAAGGTTTACGCTTCAAGATGAGATAACTTGATAGAATGTTTGAAAATGAAGAAGGCTTTTAAAATCCATTAATTACAAAAACTACCAAATAATTAAACACGGAATAAATACATGGTAATTAATGTCTGCAATAAGATGACAAGAAAACTGGTGGAGCTTTGATGTCTTGAAGAGCTCCAAGATCAAGGTCAAAAAACTTTCTGGAATACATAATTAGGTAGAAAGTTAACAGCTTGCAATAAATGGGTGAGATGTAGTGTCTTATCAGAACACAAAGGAGTCAAGACAGATTCACCCATGCTAGTCTTAAACAACTTACAATAAAGAATAAACACTGGCATTAAAAAATCCAACCAAACAAAAAGAAAAATCCCTTTCTCTAATATTTAGCAATTTTCAAAAGCAGTTGCAGAATAAAAACTACATTTGAACTTGGTGCTGAAATATATTCCTGGCAAGAACTACATTCTAGCATATCACCGTGTTACATACTAGATTGACATAAATTACAGAAGCAATTACTGAGGATCTTAAAAAATGGAACCATGGAAATAACACCAATACTTTGAAAGTATGTGGCTGGTTGGATAGAAAAATGACAATGTTTGCTATGTAGCAAAGCTACAAAGTCTGAAGTGTAAACTTTAGGGTTTCATTAATATAACTGGTGCTTTTGATCTTTTATAATGACTTTCAGCTATTCACTAAAAAAGAAAAAGTCCCTGGACTCTCTAAGAGAAGGTCTTCCAGAAGCAAACAGTTCAGGTAACAATTTTATATGACAACTGATTAATAAAGCATGATTGCTGAGCATAGTGTTTGTTCCTTTTCTATCTACTGCAGTTACTTTTTCCTGTCTTTTTATAGCATTTCATCTCCACATAGACCTCTGCTGGCAAACACCCTGAAAATAAGAACTGACCCTTTTCTACCAGCTTAGGGGTTTAGTAAATCAATAGGGTGATCAGTAATAAACCACACTGACACTTATTCTGTCCAGTGGGGATGGCATCAGATGGAGCCAGGTGACAGGACCAGAGGCAACTAAGGCCAGGACCTTTCCTTTCCAGGACACAGGAAAGAATCTCTGTACAGCTCACTGATGGTCTTTCCTATGTTGTTGAGAGGTTTTCTTTCTGTTACAGTCCTCATCTCAATTCCTTGCACTCTTTCCTCTCACAACAACTCATCTTAGTTACCTGCCTCTTTCTTCATTTACTTTGTTCAGCTCATCTCTAGCTCATATCCAGGGATTTGCTACCACCACTGCTGTCAATCTACAATCACTTATATAATGTAGTTTTCTTGTTTTGCATGCCTATCTTACCCATTTAGACTGTACTCTAAAAAACAGTTGGTAATACCTGCCCTAATATTTATACTACAGCTATCACAAGAGATTTATTGCAGCTGATCATTACACAAAGTGTAACAGACATGAAAACTCTTAAGTGCAGCCACAGTTCCTTGGCAGGAACACCTCTACCAGTTTAAACTGGCATTCCCATTTTATGGCACAGCCATCTTGCTTTTGTTGCTTTTGTCTGTTCCTATGCAATGAAAATATTCTCCATCCAAGAACTGGCAATTAGCATTTCAATTAGGTTAAAACACTGTTAGGCTCATAATACAGTTTAAGTGCCTTGCACTTCATCCTTAATTCGCGTTCAAGTTATGAGTGGGTTTTATGTGCAATTCTACACTTACAGAAGTATTACTTGATATTGTACTGCTTATAACCCTTCTAACCCTAAACCGTAAAGACACCAAACACACAGTTGATGGGTACAGGCTTTTAAAAGGGAAAGTGTACAGTTTGTCAGTAAACTCAACTTAAACAAAGCTTCCTAAGAAACTACAGTAACACCGTATTTACAGTCAGCACAGTGCTGACAAATCCGCTTTTTTACTTTTATGTTTAAAAGCTTTCTCGGCAATAGTTCAAGAGACAAGGGAAGAAAACATAATGGAGGAAGACCTTGAAATAAAGACATTCTCAAGACATGCTGTGCCAATTAGTTTATTTTTCTTACAGAAACTGGGCTCTTAGAGATAATACAACTAGCAAGTCCAAAGGTCTATATTTAGGAGACTCAATTGTGTCTTAAATGTTAAATATTTTAAATATTACATATTAATAAAGTATTTTAAATATTTTCTGTAACTGTTTTTAGAGTTTTGCTCATACATACTAAAGTAAAAGAGGCACCCTGTCACAAAGTCTCTCACCTTTCCCTTACAATCTGAAGGCTGTACAAAAGAAAGTCTGCGTGGCAAAGAGAAAATGTGAATGAAGAGAACATGTACCCACCAAACATTTCAAAAAACTTACTGCATGGCAAATGAAGTTGAGCACTAATCAGTATGGATGACACTGCAAATAACCAGTGAGAACTTTAATGAATAAATAGTATTTAGGATGACTTATTTCTACCAAATGCACAAAAATTGTCTCATGAATCTGCCCAAGTGGTCCAACAAACTTGCAGTTTTGGATATAGGCATGTTTTGGAAACACACTGGCAAGTATACTTGACTGGTTCAAAAAACTTTGGTCACTACTTGTATTGAAATATCCATTAATTACCTACTCCCAAAATACACAGAATTTTTCCAGTTAACAGTCTCTAATGCAAAAAGTTCAGTCTTTACCCAAGCTACACAATAAACTGGAAGAAGGATGTGATCATTTGTACTCATTGGCATGGTGACACAAATGCAGAGCCCCTGAGCATGTAGTTTCTCTTTTCCAAAGCTTTACTACACACCAGAAGCCCCAGATACCCAGTGTCACTGATTTTAAGCAGGGCAGATTTTACATGTGGTGCCACCATACATAAATCCAGTATTTCCTCTCCTAACTCTGACATAGCTTGCTGGTCTTCACTTCATAAAAAGGAATAGCCTCTTTGAGCTTTCTATAAACTTCAAGGCACCAATTGCCTGCCTGTGCCTCCATCTCACCACTGCTATTTCTGCCTGTGCTAGCTAGATAAATCCTCCTACCTGAAAAAAACACCATGGATCCCTAAAAAGTTATACCAGATCTGTGAGAACTAAGAGAAAGATTATCATTTCACACTGAGTTGAGACAGTCCCCTTAAACCACCACTAAAAACAACCAAACAAATAAACAATAGCACAGCCATGTATATCATACTCTGTGCATTTTCTCATAAAAATTTACACATATACACAATATAAACCATTAAAGGATGCTGCTAAAATTTAAATGTATTTTCCAAGTCACCCCTTAAATGTATTCCTTAAAGTATTTTCCAAGTCATTCTTTAAAAGCCACATCTTCAATTACCAGAAACTGATGCTTTCAAATTCAAAATACTGAAGTGGTCTTGCTTATTTAGTCTATCTAGAAAAAGACAGGAGTATGAATAGCAAAGCCAGATGTTGTTAATAATATCTAATTAACACCACAAGGTTCCTACTGATTCACTACAACCCCAGAAACCTGGGTTTTCTGGTGTTTTCATGCAACAGCGATCGATAGGATGTTTCTGGGGGGAACAGAGAAAAGAAGTGAACAGCTGTCTCTAATAACACCCCCTCACAGTCAGTAAATCTACATGTTAACATTAAAAATTCAACTTTCTTGTAGTAGTCTTTCAATCATTCTGAATTTAAAAGTGAGGAGAAATCCCAAATAATTTTGCATTTTAAGATATTCTGCACATCCTAGGACAACACTAATCTAGGCAGAATGTACCCAAAAGTTCAATTATTTTGTAGGTAGCAACAAGTATTTAACCTGAAAAGGAAATACAAAGGTTAAAAGAAAATGGGTGCCTTTTCTACTCCCATAAGCTCATGTTAGTAAGGGCCATGTTTTATGTCAGAGATTTGAACATTACAGCCGGACAGCTTTCAAACAGTTGAAACTGTGAAAGCTCTTTTGACCTTATACTCAAGACTAAAGCTAAACTTTTAAAAGTTTTTAGTTTCTTTTAAATATTCTCTTTCCTAATTTTAAAAAAACCACATCACATTAAATGTGTCCCAGAAGCATATTTAAGTACATGTGATACGAGAATGAATGGGAGATAGGGAGAAGGATGTAAGAAAATTCTATAAACAGAAGAAATTAATTTGTATTCTACTCAATATAATTTTCCTTATAAGAAGTACCTGTGTACTTTAACCACAGTGTTTGATTTTAGCTACATAAAGGGAGTAACTGAAGATGACTGTAGAAATTGGAAAAAAAAAAAAAAAAAAGGCCAAAACAGAATATTGGTAATCAGTGTAACACTCACTAAAGATTAAGTTGGGCTGCTCTAAGAATTTTTACACTGCCAACCTCTGCTTGCTTGCCTGAAAAAAAATCTAAAACTAATTTCTTACCACTGTTGTGAAATCACAGGGAAGTCCAAATGACTCAATACTAATATTTACATACCTATGTCCTACTCCACTTGCTTTTCTTTATATGTTGACACTGAAGCCCAAAAATGCCAAAAATAATTATTTCAAAATTTGTAGTTTTCTCTACTGCAATTATGTCTACTAGAACTGACATTAATAATAAGAGGTAAGAGGTAATAAAAAAGCCATCCCTTTCAAAACCAAGCCTATGTTTCTGAGATAATACAAGGTCAGTTTATAACAAGGATGTATCATTTCCTCACATGTACAGAAAACAGCTGTATGTTTATCAAGTAGTGTGAAGCCTCCCTTTTGTAAATTAAAGAGTCATTGTGAAGTGGGATATTTTAAATTAACTGCTTTTCTTTCTCAGAATGCCATTTTGTGTTCCCCTCAGTTGATCTAAAGGTGACAGCAGCAGAAAGACATGATCTTTCCTGCTCTGGCCATGTTCTAATTAGCCAGGCAAGCTTCAAGCCCAACTACTGCACTAGTCTTGCAGATCAAATGACCACACTATGACCAGTGCCAACAAAAGGAAGGCTGGACCATGATGCCTAGGGAGAAATCAGACCCTTCTTTTTTCACAGCAGGTCACATTTGGACAACCTTAAAGTTGTCATGAAAATAAAACTTCATTACAATCTAAGATGATTCTAGAGGAGTTTGCTAAAATAAATTCACCTGTGTATCACTTCTACAGAACCCTATAGAAAATCTAGTGGAAAAAAAACCAATCTGTAGCCTCTGAAACCGCTTTCTTTTAACATACTTTATGCAAAGCTAAGTTTATGTAAAGATGAAGTCACGTGCAAAGTGTAAATCTGTTTAAAAGTTGGGAAGAGTTTTATACATACAAAGTTCAGTATTTCAGTTGCAACATCAAAAATTGTATTGATAAGACATTAAATCTAGACTTATACACGCAGCTTCTTGGCATTCTACAACTTCTACAGTGCTCTTTCTAACTTCCATTTACACTGCAGTGTCATTGTGAAAAATTCTGCACAAATAAAGTTTCAAATGTTCCATAATTTTGAGGAACAGAATTAGTGACAATTTAGCCAGTACAGATTTTGTTTTCTTACAGAAGTGCACTTAATTTTGCATTTTGTTTAAAATAAGAACACAAAACCTCATTTAAGTGTACAAGGTGAGATTAAGCTCCTGACAATTAAGCTGTTTCAGCTGACTGATGGAAGTCATTCCCATCATTTTTCAAGAAGTCAACTACAGATATCAAGCATCCTTACACACTCCAGCTCAAACATTATCCAACCTAGTTTTAAATTATACTTTACATAAACACTCAGCATGAAACCTTTGGAAGTTTATCATTTGCTAAACCTGATCACTAAAGTATTCAGTAAGCATAGCTACAAATTGAAAGATTTTTGTCCTCCCGTCTGCAAAAGATAAATAGGAGAAAAACTAATTCAGAGCAAGAACATAAACTTTAAGCCTTCACATTAAGTAGTACATCTCACATCTGATTTCTAATGACAGTGCAAGATAAATGACTTGCTTTCACTTTACACTTACTACTGTCCTAGTTTACTCAATACCATTTTAAAAACTTACTACACTACTTAGCTTTTAACTTTCAAGTTAAAAGGATATCTTTGAAATGATAACTACGTATTGTCTGAAAATATTTTGGTACTGGCACAGAATCTGCAAAGAATAGTCCAAGCTTTAACTTAATTATCCTTTTACAAGAACTGTGGTTTGAGAAAATACAACAACTTCATAAACATAATAATCACTAAGAGTAATTGCCTTTGGCAGTAATGTCCCAAAGCAAGTTTGGATATCCAAGATAAACCACGACTCCTATTCTTTCTCTCTGTATTTTTCAGTTAATATAAAAATTCAAAAGCAAATTAAAATGGTGTGTCTAACACTGTACAAGCAAACAAAACAAAAGTTTCTGTCAAAGCAATATATTACCATCAATAAATAATGAAATCAGTCAACAAGAGTATGTTACAGAAAGTGCAAACCAACAATAAAATCTGCAAAAGTTACATTATTTTCTAGAACAGAAATAGAAAGGAACTGATGAAAGTTTAGATGCAGTTACAGAAGCAGTGTGAAATAATCATTATGTTACTTACAGGGCACTTTAATCCCAGATACACTATCCACTTACTTCAACCCCTTTGTATATACTGGAAGACACCCAAAAGCACAGAGGCCACTTATCCCTGCCTAAAAATATTGCAGGTATTTTGAAAGTAATTTAGAACTAAGAAACATGATAATTAGCTAATGTTAAGACAGTAAAACACCGTAATTCAAACTCTATATGTAATAGGCAAGATTAGGATAAATTCAGTCAAGCACACAAAATTCAAAATATTCCCAAAATCAAGCTTCTTCCTAATTGATTCCAAGTCCTCTTTCTTTATCAGTTCCCATATAATTCCCTGTGCTAATTCACTGCCTTACCGTATCTTGCTCAATTCCTACAACTTCTGTTTTAACCCACCAACCTTTAGGCTGCTCAACTATATGAAACACTGCAAGTTTTCACAGGTCCAGTCCTACATCTGAATTGGATGAATTCTCTCTAATAGCTGATCATTAAAAGAAGTGAATTATTAGTGTGTTTGTAAACATATGTGCTTTGATACTGTTGTACAACTCCAAGTAAATTATTTAACTCTGAACATTTTAAATATTAGTAAACTAACATCCCTACACTCCCTCATAAATTCCAAGCCATTTATGTTGACTATCTGAATATGCAGATCAATTTCTGTACATTACCCCCTAAATTTCACAGCAGGAGAAAACTGCTGGGTTGAGTTGGAAGTCAATGGACTTTTAATTTACATTATTTCAGTCACCCTATATACACCTTTAACATCTCAAGTGAGAGGGAAGCAAAGTGTAGTGCAGAAGGGAAACCAAGCAGTTAGAAAACTTTTAAATAATACATGATAGAACCACAGCAAGATTATATTCATACCTTGCTTCTGCTGTGCCAACAAGTAAAAGCCTGTAGTATGATGCAAGGAGGGCTGCTGTCAAATTCTGAAACCTGCCTAGCGCTGCAGGCTGATACAAATTCTCCTACTGAAGCAATGACTTTCACAGGCAGCCCTATCACACCTTCAAACAGGACCATGAGCATGTTAACTTTGCCCTTTCTAAGAGCCCCACACAGCAGCAGCATGAACCAATTAGCCCCGGTGGTGTAATATTTATATTATTCAACCTAAATTGCATTAATTCTTGACTGCTGAGGCAATACATTTTATCTGTTATATTCACTGAACTACGACCAAACTGGATAGAACAAATTTGTATGGGTATGGTAATTTTAGCCATTTTTGTAACTTACTGTGTATTGAAGCAAGAGCTGAGTTCTTTAACCTCCAGCACACCTAGGCTTCCTTGATGGTCACCAGATAGCCTAGGGAACAAGAAGCAATCATAGAATCCTAAGAATGCAGTCTGCTACTTGTGTGGTACTGTACGTGATATGTACATTTGAGAGTTCCCCTAGGGAATCTTCTAAAGTGGACACTTTTCAGAAGTCTCGTTACCTTTGTAAATGTTTAAAATCTCTGCCAAGTCACTACTATAGACTTACGCCATCAATTGTGAAATATAATCTTAGTTGAAACACATCTAGTAGCTTTGTTTAAAAAAGTACTAAAATAGATTTATAAATTACGCTTAAAATCTGTATGAAAAGCCCCAAGGCACCACAAAACCCAGTAGTACAATTCATTGCATTAGGCACAGGTCTCATGTGTGCCTGTGAATGCACACACTTCATAGAGAAGCATTTACAGTTTTCTTGGAAATAAAATGAAGTTCTGGGAAGTAGCAACCATCATCACCAAGAAGCCAGCTGATAAATTCAACGTACTCATTAGGTGCCAGCCCCCAAAAAAATCTCCACCTTATTCAGAAGACAAACACTGAGCCACTCATGAATTAGCTGCTAAAGTGCTGCAGTTTACATGGCCTCTTGAAGCAAACAAAAAATACCATAAGGCATACTGTAAACTCATTTACAAATAGTTTAATCATGCATGTACAAGACAATTGCAAAACAAACTACAGAAAAAAGTGTACTATCTGCCCCAAGATATGCCATCACTATTTCTGACTTAAAAAACCCAGACCTACTGACATCCAGTTTAACTGTTAACACTTCACCCAAGTGTACAGGAGCTGGGCAGAACTGTGCTGTTCAAACATATTAAAAATATAGTTAGAGGAAGTGGGAATTATCTACTCACTGTGCATCTGCACCAGCACAAAACTTTCAAGCCTTAGTAATAAAAGCGTTTCTATAAAAATTTTTTTTTTTTTAAAGTAATAGTCCCTGGTCCCACATTACATGATATTTAGCAAAGAACAAAGGAAATTCAGCTTATAGATTTCTAAGACTCTTGCCAAATTTCCATTTAACAATGGTTTTACTCTCACCACTAGCATAAGCGTAATATATTCACAAATACAGATTTGAAGCCCAAAGAAATCCTTGTTATTAGGATTAGCCTATCAGTAACTTGGCAAATAGCTTTTAACATACAAAATTTAACATCGAACACTTTGGTTACAATTTTTGGTGACAATTTCAGTTGCATTTTAGTCACAAATCTAGACTTGTATTTCAAAGACAACACTCCCTTATTCTTTCTAGTTTTACATTCTTCTTACATGTCCCTATGTAGTTACAAAATTTCCTACAAGTACCCACTTCAAAACAGTTCATTCACATTGAAACGTAATCAATGACTACCTTTCAATGACTTCGGTGAAAGTTTGGTATTGGAATTAATTCACAGAAAGCCTCTGCAATGAATGTAAACCAAGATCTGTCACAAAACACTGTCAGACCACAATATTTACCGTTCAAAGTACCACGTACAACACTTCTACTGTTCACCACTGCTAGACTTTATTATTCCATCAGCAGAAGTATTCTTCTGAGATACTTCCCTGTTTGAAGTCAATTATAGAAGGTACGTTTCCATGGTGCAGCACACTCAAGAAATAATAATTCATACAGAACAAACCTAAAGTGTAACTACTTTAAAAGTTCAGTAATATAGTATGATAGGACAGTACTGATAAGAATCTAGTGCACCCTCCTTAATGCAGTGCTCACTTTAGAAGTCAGCACCAATGAAATAGTACCACTGCAACCAGTCATAATCAATACAAGAGCAGTCTGACATATCCCACAACAACTGATTCATATCTCTACTTATCAGCATAAAGCATCTCCTGGTAGTCAACATTCAATCATTTATTTAGAGCTTTCCCCAGAGTACACCACTTATCATTAAGTACTTCAGTCTGTCCTCAAGGCCTCACATGAACAGGTTTTTGTCTTCAGACATCATCCTACTCTGAACTTCAAAGAAAACATCCTTGCTATGGAGAGCTTATAACCAGCAATGCTAAATTGATGTGGTAATGGCACAGTCAAACCTTCAGAAGGGTAGTTTTCATTTGACACTATTGACAATGTTAAACTGCTTTGCACTTTGATATGAAACTATTTTAAAACCATACCATTTACAATTAGTAAGTTACATCCATTTAACAAATAGGATTCTATATTACAGCTGACATAAGAAGTACAAACTCTTCAAGAGAAGTAAATTTAAATTTAGCAGACATACATGAAGTTGTGCTCTATGGGACTAGTTAATAGGGACTTAACAGAGTAAGGAACTCTGAAGCAGAAAGAAATAAATATTTGTTAAGCAAATGTATTGACACTTAGGGACTAAAATCATCGTAAAAGAAAACACATTTGTGAAGGTCAGATGATTCACATAACACTGTAGGCAGAGAAAATCCAAGACAAATAACTTGAACTTTAGATTTTGAAAAGTACTTTGTTGCACTTTACTGGTAGAAATATTTCAAGACCCTAAGTGGCCATAAGTATCTTAAAGTAAGAGTCATAATGTACACTTAAACCCAAGGAGTCCTACAGAAACTAGAAGCTTATCTAAGTTTCTGGTATATGTTGTACCTCTGAGACAAAACACACATTGCTCTAGAACTAAAGAGCCACAGGACAAGCTGGAAATATTCTCCCCAACCTCTGTTATCAGGAAAAGTTTTGGAACTTAGGGAGGGAGGATATAAGTACTGTAAAAGAAAAGTTCACCGCTCTACTAAAAAAAAGGAGGAGGGAAGAAAATATTTTTAAAAAATAGTTTGTCTGAGGTCTATGGGTCTATGCAGCACCTTCCCTTTTTCCTTTCCTGTATACATTCTTTTCTACTCCAGCAATATTTAGGAATGGAGCACTCTCTGGAGTAGCAGGACTGACGAACTGGCAAGTGTTACTCGCAACTTCTCAAACTATAGGGACAATAATATTGTTAATATAATACTAAATAAATACCACAAGTTCAAGCTGAGAGAACAATTGATAGGACTGGATTGAATATTAGATGGTTCGTTACTCTTTAAGATCTAAAAAGTCTTAACTAAATGCCTTTTAATAACAAAGATTAACATAATTATCCTTCCTACCAAAATTGCAAGTGCAGAGGAAGCTCTTTCAGGAACTGAATGCCATCACCTAAAACCTGTACAGCAAATGAAGAAAGAGATAGCTATCAGAGTGATAAGAAGGCAAGCATCTGCATTCACATTCACACTGAGATCTGAATATTTGCCAATTAAATGCTTTTTGGAACCCTAAAGTAGGGGACAATTATTTAAGAATTTAAGACTACTTTCAGTCTAGCTGCACAAATACTGTGTAATCTGACAGGAAACATCCAGCTTGCTTTAGTATTAACATTGGTACACCTGAGAGAATTAACACTCTAACTACCACTGCCCTAGTCCTTCTACATTTATGGCAATACAAATTGATGAGCAACACATACACTGCATTCTCAATTTCAAGCTAGGAAAGTCTACTCAGCAGATTTTAAGAGAAGAAAACATAAGGCAGCTGCCATGATGCAGAAGAGATTCACAATGATTTAAGCATACTATCCTAAAACATGCTTAAGACACATACAGCTATCTATATGCTAAAATTTATTATTTTATCTATTATAACTAGTTTACTTTTTTTTTTTTTTTTTTTTGGCTGGTATGATATTACCAGCCAAAAAAACTCAAATTACAAGTAACCACAGCAGTTTACCTTTCTCCAAAATAAACCCCAAAAAAATCACAAACAAAATGCAAAACACAAATGCAAAAACACACATTCTGCAGCCGCAGAAACCTTGGGACCCAAAGCTTCATGGAACATGAAAGAAATATTTAAGAGTCACTTGGCTTTCCTTAATAACAAAAAAAAAAAAGAAGTATTACTTCTGTTAATATTAGGATTAGTTCTGCAAAAAGTCAACTTTATGACATAGCACTTAATACTACTTTGATTGCCAGTTTAATTCAATTCTTATATCATTTCAATAAAAGCTGCAGATTACATCTGCCTCACCAAAGAAACCTGCCAAGTGCAGAAAACAATATTTACTAACTGAAATCACATACGATACTAAAAGTCTGCAAAATATGACACTGTATTCACAGAACAGATTTTGAAGCATGCCACTGGTGCACTTTACTCCAAAGTAAAATCACTGGACAATAAATCAGACTTAAAAGATATACAGCAACATACATTTCATAACTACCTATAAGAAAAGATCCAAAGGTAATATGTATCCCTGTCTGCTTACATAGTTTAAAATGTAATTTATCTGTATAAGCAAAGAGACAATGGGATACTCTAATACCCAAGAAGAAAGGTCAGAGGTGCAGTCATTTTCTCTTGAAATAGTATTAACATATATAACATACAATTATTCTCAGAAGTTTTGTAAATCAAAGTAAAGAATATGACATGAAACGTAAGTAAAGACATAGAAGGGGAGGGAAGAAAAAAAGACAGATTCAAGTGCCAAAAATAGCAAGGAAAAAGACTATGATGCAGAAATATGAGACACTGGTCTTTGAATTCAAAGACAATAAGCGAGCTTTAGCTTGATGAGGAAAGTAGCGGTCAGACTACTGAAAAATCGTAGCAGCTGTATTTTGAACAGATTGCAGCAATAGGAATATCAGCAGAAGGAGAAGGTACTTGAAGTACTCCAGATGGCAGATACAGAAACTTCATTTGCAAAGACAGAAAAAGAAAATGTGGTCTTGAAAATGTTATTTGGACAAGGAAAAAGGAGTATATGAATAAAACATGACTGTGGATTCAAGGAGAAGAAGAAAAAGAAAGAGCTACTCCCAAACAAGTGCCCTCCCTGGGTGAGGGAGGATTATACCACTGTCAGCAGGATTGCAAATGGCAAGCAAATGAGTTGAGAGAGAAGATAAAGAGCTCTGAAACATTCAAAATGTTTTTGACGATAAAAAACACTTAAAGGAAATGCAGGACTGAATAAAGGCACAGAAAGAACCATGAAACTCTATAAAGAAATACAGCAACCTACATATAGGAGATGCACAGATTTCTATGAATGTTGCACACCTTGGGATTAGCAGGAAGAGGGTACAGAAGTGGGAAGATGCTTGCAGCAAGTAGTACCTCAAAGGCAGGAGAGGGTCAAGGCTGTGACAACCAGGCAAGTTTCCCTACATCATACGTCCTCTCATTCCCACAAACCTAAAGCAGCTTAGTTATGTGTTTTATAAAAAGCCCAACTACTCTTTGAAAATTTAAATAATTTTTAAATTGTATTATTGTACCACCATTGTATTGTGACAGATACACAACAGCAACTACTTTCAATTACAATTATTGCGGCAATTTAAAGAGCATACTTTATTTAAACTAAAATTTGTATTCTAACTACATGATTCAATCAGTGTGGAGTTACTGGAAAATACAGACAGCTAGAAAGAAAGTATTCTAATACCCTCTACTTGTAATGGTTGCCTGAAAAGGCTAAACTTGTTGAGTGACATCAAGGGGAAAAAAAAGTCCCCTTGGGTTTCAGTAAGATTTTTCTAAAAGAAAAATAACAACTGTGCTTTAAAGGAGTAATTCAAAGAGATTAAAAAAAAAATAAAAATAACAAGCCCTACAACAAACGCTAAGATGTCAGAAGAATCTTAACATACTTCCCTGAAGAAGTAGCCCTCCCTGTGTTTGCTTGGTATCTTAATTTGCCTTTGGTTTCAAAACCCTAGGCTTGCCAAGAGCTATTCCTTTCAAAACCTCAGGAATTCTATTACTAGTTTTAAGCTAAATTAAAGGAAAATAGAAGCATTCAACGCATGGCAAAGGTATGCACAAAGTGTTTGTTGATACTCATAAATAGAATGAAAAGTTTAGCCATGTCTGAAGGATAACAGCTGCATAGTCAACTCCGTTTTGCTCTGCTATGCTGCTAAGCAAAAAGCTACTGCTGTCAGTTCAGAAAAGCTCAGCATAAGGTTGATACATTGCTACCAAGATCAAGCACTGCAGTAGATCGTTCGTTTCTCAATTCAAGTTTAAATATAAACTAAAGTTTGCATTTCTGCAGGAGAAAAAGAGGAAATAGAGTTCCCTCTTTAAAGTAACTGCTTCAACATCTCCATTAGGGAAAAATGTCTCACTGTCCTAAGGCATGGCAAAACCAGTCAACTCTCCACCCTGTTAAACATCTTGCAAGTAATGAATAGACATTTCATCTCAGAAATTCACCTAGTATTGTGCTGATGAATATCTTTCCAATGTTCACACAATTGGGTCTCTTCCAAATCATGTTATTTTATGACTCTCAGCAAGCAGTATTACTACAATCATATTTGCTCAATAAATAATGGTAAGAATGAAATGCCCCCACCTGCATATTCTGTCAGGTGTCATACTGTAACACAATAAGGTAATATCCCTGTGCAAAGCATTTAAGAAAATCTTTATGAAAGACAAATGCTTCATCTGCGTCAAGGTGTGCAACCCCAGCAGATAAGAACTACTATGCAGTTTAACTTCTTTGGCAGCAGTGACAGGAGAACAGTGAAAATATCAACACACTGCTTTAAACTGCAGCTCTCATAAGAGATCAAAGATCTCTATCTTGCATTAGAAACACAGGAATCCAGGTATATGGGATAGAGAGTTTATTTTACCCTTGGGAAGACAGGAAATTAGAGCAACCTGTCATCATTGAGTCAGCAGCACCCAGTGCAGATCAGGGGTTTACAGTAACCAGCAGCACTGTGTGAATGACAGCACTGCATCTCAACCCTGCCAGGACCAAGATCACTATGACGAAAAGCCAAGGAAAAGAGTCAGTTCTTCAGACTGAAAACATGGGGCTCCAGTCTATCCTGACTTGGGCATACATATAGGAAAACTATTAGTATCCCAGATATGCCAACTGCCCTACAGTATTTGATAGTTGCTACAAGCATAGACAATTAATACAGTATTTCTGAATTAGATTTTTCTCAATAGAAAAGTAACAAACACATGTACAAGAAAAAGATGAATAGTAAGATATACTTGAATGCCTTTTCCATAAGATACACATTTATCATAAATAAAGGAAATGAAAAAGGATAAGCTTAAAACCTACATTTGGGGTATTTTTTTAAATCCTGGTCCAAAAATGTACCAACACAGAGGTGTTTCCATCAACAGCCAAAACTGAACCTAAACATCTATTAAAAAAAAACAAAACCAAAAACAAACAACAAAATAAAACCAAAACAAATTTAAAAAAACCAACAAAACAGTTCCGTAAGAAGAAACGGCAGATCTAGTAACTGGCTGATTCTAGAGGCTGAAGTAAATAAAGGCTATCCAGCATGGTCAGGTATGATTGCAATGACATGCAACACAATGATTTTACACCTGCAATATTAGAGAGGAACACACCACATAACACAGATACTAGTATTACTTTGTTGACTGAGATTCAAGCAAGAAGTTCAGGGATTACCCTGGACCGCCTGAGAAGTCAGTGACAGATTACATATCACTCCTGTGACAAAGAGCTTCTCATCTCACTGCCCCACATATGGATGTAAAAGCATTTTAGGAAAAGAACAAAATAGAACATGAAATTAAAGTACTCTAAGATATGAGAAGGAAACAGTCAGTCATCACAATGCCATTTCCACTAATTGGAAAAGAATGCATATAGTCAGTCCCAAGCATGCAATAACCATGAATTTTTATTGTATAAACATCAGAAATACGTTATTAGTTCTTTTTATTTAAGCCAAGAGGTAATTATTTCTGTTGTCATTTAAAGCTTGAGGGGAAAACTGAAATTATGGAGAATCCCATGGCTGCAGAAAGAGGGAACTCAATAAAGAGTGAACTAAATTCGCCATCATGATTGTTACCACCCTGCCAGATGCACTGAAGATGAAGCTTTGAAAAGCACAGTATAGTTGGAGAACACATGACATACATACTCAGACATTTGTATGCACACATACTTATATTAGAAAGCACCACACACCTGTTTATCACCAGTTCAAGTTTAAAAAGAATCGTCACATCTAGCACTGATTACTCAGAAGGGCGAACAAGAAAAAATTATACTTAAGAGCAGAAAACTGGAAGTCTATTAGAACTCATACACAACCAAAATACTGTCTGCATGCCCTACACGAAATGACACATCTCTGGACAGCAGTTTTCAGCCAACAGTTCCTCAAATAGTTTTGATAAAAAAACAGTAGCAAACAAAAATAAAACCCATTACATTTTTACAGAAAATGTTACTTAAGAGCTGCAGATAGGTCATCTCTTCCAGCAGTAGCTACTGCCCAGTTACTCATCACCACCGACCAAAGAGGGACTACCACCCATACAGACTTGCAACAGGGTGAATCACATAAGAGCACACTAATCCACTATGGGAAAAATTAATCGAGGTAACTGACCAGTGAAGGTAGCCTGAGCTAATACTGTCCATTTAATGGCTGATTATGCCTAAAGGATGTCACACTTCATATGGCTTCTCTGGTGGAAAAGATTATTATGCATGGTAATCCATGGCAGAGAAGGAGAGAAAAATGGATGGGGGACACAAATTTCACAGATATTAGGGGAGAAAAAAAAAAAGACAAAAATCAATGCCTATCCATATCCTGAAACATTAACTACAACCTCTGTGATAGGCTGAATAAGACGGATTTTGAAAACCACTAACCATTACAGTTACTTAGGAAGAGAAGTCACAGACTGCCTCCCCAGAAACGATCTGAAGTTATAATGGTGTCTTACATCAGCCTCATAATTTTCATAGATTTGTTCTGTCTCTTTATCTACTCACTACTGCAAAATACCCTGCCATTTTCTTAGTGGACATTCTGATCATTAACTTTTCTTATTTAAGTCTTTTAAATTTAAAATTCAATATACATGCCAAACAAATTCATTTGTTGCAGTGATTTGATGAACACTGGTTGTATGAAACAACAGGTACCAAATAATTTTCTTTTTAATCACTTACTATACAAAAGGCCAAATTCTTCCCTCAAGATCCCTTCAAAGCACAGAATGAAATCGGACACACACTATCCTGGTTTAAGGGGTCTTAGATGCAAATATCCCCATGAACCATAACCAAACGATGTTTTCAAACCCTTAATGCCATACCATCTTACCTTCACAGAATTAGGCCAGTATCAAATACACTTTAAGCTGGCATAATGTGTCACTGTCACCAAAAGAAACAGACACACCCTGCTACCCTTACTGCTTGCTTCCACCCCCATCTCTGAGCCAGCACAAATGTTTGTGCAGCAAACTGATCCAGCTCAAAGCGAACCCTTCCCTGCCTGCCCCTCCCCCAGGTCAGTTCAATCCTCAGCCCGGCTCACCACATAACCATACAAGTATTTGCCTGCACAAAGGAGGAAGCAGCAGAGCAGGGTGGAAGCAAACAGGACCATGTTTTTCAATGGTGGAGCTGGTCTATGCCAGCTGTATGCCAAGGCAAAGCAAGAGTAGGTCAAAGGCTGGAGTCCTGCAACATCAACCTCATAGATCCAGGCCTATGGCGTGCCACTCTTCCCCTTCCTTTCTGGGATCCCACCCCTTCGCTCACACAGCCACTGACAGGTATGCAACTGCCAGGTGAGTTGGTTCAGGGTGCCGAATCAATTGAAAATTAATTCTACCAAGAAGAAACAAAAAAAGTTGCTAATTTTCAGCCAGTACAGGTTCCTGAACCAGTTCCCAGTGCAATCCTTACCAGCATAAGGAAGGAAGAGAAGGAAGGATGCTGGGAAGGTGGGAGGTCCAATTTTGATCAGCTTGGGATGCTGTGGAAACACTCAGACACCGCCACATTTTAAATTTCAACTTGCCTGCACAGCTGAAAGTGGCTATTTTAATCAGTTTTTTCCTAAGATTAAACCTTATTCCAATCTTTGCAGGAACCTAAGCAGCTATAGTCTACTCGGGCACAAGAAGCAAGAAGTGAGGCCAGTTCACTACATTAACTGCTTTCACCCTTCATATTCAATAAAACAAAGAGAGAGCGTTAGTTTCTCTAACTTACTGATAGTGTTACCAGATAATTATTTTAAATATCACTGATTAAATCACCTTAGATATTTGCATAAGCAGAACATACACACAATGGAATAAAACCATTGCAGCCATGTTAAGTATTATCTTAACCATAGTTTAGTACTTACAAGGAATTTAAACTCAGGAGTGAACTTCATCCATTATTCAAAAAGTTGTTTTGCTTAAACTACAAGTCCCAATGATCACAGAAATGAACAAAATTATTTCAATGAAGTCATAATCAGACACCTAATAAACATGGACGTAGCTACTTGCAAGCTAATTTTTGAATAATGAAGAATTGTAAGTAGGTACAGACTGTTAGCAATAATCTTTTTAGCTTATAAACAATGGGATTTATTACTGGATCGCTAAATTTAGCAGAGAACTATTTCCATGCAAAGTAAACGTATCTGCTTATGTTCATCCAGTTAACAAAGAAATATAATCATATCAGTTCAAAAGATAAGACATATCAACATTACAGTTCAAGAACTGAAGTGCAGAATCAGATGCATGTTTTTGAAAACCAGTCTTCCCAAGTGCCACATATTTTTCTAGTTAATGAAACTCATTTTCTTACAAAGCTAGATTCTTCCACAGACTACCACCTGCCTACAGCAGCATTTTAAGACAATTGATCTTCTCTTTAACAGAAATTTCTTGTATGACGAAAAAGTGTTCCAAAGTACTCTGCCTGTAAAAATTATACAGAAGTGAGAAGAGTTTATTTTGACTACAATTCACCACCAACAGTTGAGACAAACACTGAACTGGAAAGTGAGCAAAACCCTGAAAAGCCATTTAACCATATATTCATACAACTGCTGGCACACTGTTTCAACAAGCATTTTCAAAGCATTCTTGACATGGAAGTAAAAAAACTCAGGGAATCTCAGTCAAGGAATAAAGTTCTTAATTTCTTTCCCTTTAGATTGGAGTTAGCAGTATTTGAACCTGAACAGATGGTTTATACTGATACAGATTTCTTTTCAAGTAGGCATAGACAGGTGTGCTGTTCGAATGCACTTGCTAACCAAGGAAAACAGACAATGAATTTCCCTGGCAGTTCTGCTGACTTCAACAAAAAAACCAGGATGCTTATTGGATCTGAACCTGTATATCTTAATACCAAGCCGCTTTTAACAGAGCAATAAATCTTCAAAAATTACGTTTTTGTTTTGCTAAATACAAATATACTATAGAACTAGAAGTACAGATTTAATGACAGGTTCACGATATGGAATTACTGCTAACGTTAACACCATTAAAGACTTATTCAGAGAACTTTTCTGCTCATTACACTAAACATCACTTTGTCACTAGGCCTTAGAGTAAAAAAAGAAAATAAATCAAGGACTATTTAAAAGTCACAAATAAAATACTTGTTAAAAATATTATTAATATCAAACCACAGTTGGCAACTTTTTCAACACTTACTAAAATCTATCCTGATTTCTGCACTGTCTTCATTGCAACAACAGTATTACTTTCAACTCCCAGTACAACATTCCTAGTGATTTCTAATCATGATTATCACATCTTATGCAATGACTTTGAACAAGATGCAGTGACCAGGAAGATGCGAAAATGTGCATTCTTCTTTCAAAATTTCAAGTTTAGATGAGCACCCAAGCCAAATGAGTAGTGAGACAACTTTTGACGTCTGTGTGTCTTCAGATCTATCCTTGCTACATTTAAGTCTAACGATATGTCAGAGGAAGAGCACTTTAAAAAAACGAGGAAGTGAGCTAGGGACCGCTTCCATTCATACACACAGCACCCCTTTGAAGAGCCTGGAGGACCTCCTTTTCCTGGCAGGCTCTGTCTGCGGGTCCCAACCCACTGACCCGACAGAGCTCTCAATTAGTCTCAGGGCTCGCACCTCGAAAGCCCCCCGGGTTTGCTCAGCGACGTGGAATAGCAAACGCACTTGCCTTGGGAGGCATGTGACGGACGCAGCAGACCTGGGGGAAGGTGCGAGCGCTTGACAGGTGACACGAGATGAGACACAACCATCAGACACGCCGAGCACCGAGGAGGCAGGCGGACGGGCGGTCAAGGCAGCCGGGACCGCTCCCCGTGCCAGACCTGCCTCCAGCACAGCCACAGCCCGGACAAATTTATCGCATCGTCTTTTGTTTTTAAACTCGCACTCCGCTCGTCCACCCCCGCTCCCGCCCCAGCCCCAGAGTAAGGCAGCGATCCCCTCTCCGTCCCCGGCCTTCCCCGCCCAGAAACAGCCCCGGGCCGGAGCCCCCCGTGCCCGCGGGGGCCCAGCCACCACCGAGCTCCCGCGCCGGGCCCACGGGAAAGGAGAAGCAGTTCCTACCGCGGGGCACGTCCCAGCCCAGCTCCCACGGGAGGAGGCCAGACAAGGGGGCTGCTCCGGGGCCCGGGAGGCTCCGCTGGGAGGGGGCGGCAGCGGAGCCGGCCAGGCACCCCGCGGGAAGGAGCCGGGGGAGGGGACGAGAAGCAGCACCCACCTGGGCCATGAGCCCCGCGCTGGCCGCCGGGCCGGGCCGCCTGTGACGGGCGAGANACCACAACAACAAAAAAACCCAAACTGTAATTGCGCGTACGGCTTTGGGAAGGATTGGCTCGGTTTGCTGTAACTTTTGTAGCACTCGAAGTCACGGTGTTACTTTAGATGCTGCCGCGGAGACTTCTCACCTACAGCTGTCGGAGTTGGGCTGCGTTCGTAAGGTTGCATTACATGCGACTGAACGCAAAGGCAGGGGCTGCGCACATTAAAAACAAAGATACAGCACAATTAGTGTGGAAAACAAGAAGAACCAGAGGAGGTGCCACACCTGTGCAGGTTTGTGGAAACGCTTAACACTCCTGTTAGCCAGTGAAAAAACCCACGCGTTTGTTCCTGCTCTCGCTACCTGTGCGTCACCGTGTCTGTTCCCTCTTTACAGACCAATACGTGTGACAGGTCTTGGGCCAGAAGGCGTTGTGATCTACAATTAATATTGAATCTGTAGTTTTTGTCCCAACAGACACAGAAACACACTGCTCACAGTTAGAGCAGCCAGCAGCCTGCATAAAATTCCGCTTCGTCTCTTCTTGTTATCCACCTGCTTTGGCCGTAATCTAACTTCTGAACGCTTCACCAAACAATGCCTTGCACCAAGTTGCTTCATAGAACAGGTCTGTCTATGTGTCTGACTTTCTCAGGGGTTGTGCAACTCCTCTTCTGACTCTGTTTCAGTTACCTCATGATAAGGAGAATAGAAAATCTTGCTCTCACATTTGTTCACTTTCTTCCCTTCCCTGGACAGTTACTGCTTTGTAGCAGAAATGTCAAAAGTAAATGGACCACAGTACTCCAGTATCCCAGCATTCATTTAATCTGTAGGTTGTGTGAGAGCGGAAAAAGCTGAAGTCCATGCAAAAATTGTTTTCAGATGGACATGCTAGAAAGGTGATAATACCTAGAAGGAAAAGGGTGGAGAGAGCACAGCTGTGGTTTAGCATTTGTACCACTGCAGTTGTTGGCTCCTGTGCATGTGAAACCAGAGGACTAGATGGATAAAGCAGAGCAAATGGGATTTTCCCATATCTGAGTCATGTAATAGGTGAAGTCATGTAGCAAACACTGTCATCTAACATACAGTATATGCTCGTATGCCATAAACATAATATGTCAATGGGCTATGAAGCAATAGGCTGTTCTTAAGGCAAACATCTGCAGGATTCCTTGTGACCTTCAGGTCACAGGACTGGCCTTAAAGTCTGTTCAGATGCAGTTGTTGATCCCAATCTGTGAGTGCACATTTAACTAAGTATTGTGCCTTGCAATTTTTCCCAAGTCTTTTCAGCAGTGTTTGGATGAGCAACGAACAAAGTTTCAACGTGTCTCTTCTTCTGGGTCATTTATTTATTTTCTCCTCCCTCTAGCCCTCACCATGCCTTCACCAGTTCATGGGAATGGTTGCACTTAAATTATGTCAGGATTTGTATTAAATTAGGATAGCAGAGCATCTCTGTGACAGTCAAGTTCAACATCTTCGTCAAAGTGATGTGCTCTTTTTGTTCATGTGTTAAATTGGTCATCCTTACTGTCTACTTGAGTGTTACCTTACCCAGGTCACCCAGATTTACTGACAGAGCAATTCAGTATTTAGATACTGGAACTTTGCTGCACTTTGTGGCTGTTATAGATCTTTCTCTGGGGGATTTTCTTGCTTCTTGAGACCTTGCTGTGTTGCATTCCTGCTGGAAATTTCTGTTCTGTTGTTGTTCCTTCTCTTTCTTACTTCACAGATGTTTTGGATCCATGACATATTTGTTGCTGCTCATATCTACAATAATTTCTGGATTCTTACAAGATGACACCAACATGTTTTGGTGGGTTTTATAATGAAATTTGGACTCTGCAGGTCAAGTGCTTTTGCCTTGGGCCTATGTTGACTTAGGTGGTGTTCAATTCTGTAAGCAGGAGCGCAGTGCAGTCACATACATTTTAACAGCAGATTTTTTCCCCTGTACTGAGCACTGGTGAGGCCACACCTCAAGTCCTGTGCCAGTTCTGGGCCCCTCACTGCAAGAAAGGCATTGAGGTGCTAGAGCATGTCCAGAGAAGGGCAACAGAGCTGGGGAATGGTCTAGAGCGTAAGTCATATGAGGAGGGGCTGAGGGAGCTGATATTGTTTAGCCTGGAAAAAAGGAGGCTCAGGGGAGACCTTACAGCTCTCCACAACTACCTGAAAAGAGGTTGGAGTAAAGTGGGGGTCATCCTCTTTTCCCATGCAGCTGGCAACAGGACAAGAGGAAATGGCCTCAAGCTGCACCAGGGGAGATTCAGGTTGGGCATCAGGAAGAATTTCTTCATGGAAAGGGTTGCTAAGCATTGGAATGGACTGGCTGGGGAAGGTGGTGGAGTCACCATTGCTGGAGGTGTTCAAGAAGTGACTGCACTTTTTACTATGGTGTAGTTGACAAGAATCACAGAATCACAGAATCACCAGGTTGGAAGAGAACTTCAAGATCACTGAGTCCAACCCATGCCCTAACACCACCTCAACTAAACCATGGCACTGAGTGCCACATCCAATGTTTTTTTAGACGCATCCAGGGATGGTGACTCCACCACCTCCCTGGGCAGATGATTCCAAAACTTTATCACTCTTTCAATAAAAAACTTCTTCCTAACATCCAACCTAAATTTCCCTTGGCACAGCTTAGGACTGTGTCCTCTAGTTCTGTCAGTTGCTGCCTGGAAAAAGAGACCAACTCCCACCTGACTACAACCACCTTTCAGGGAGTTGTAGAGAGTGATAAGGTCACCTCTGAGTCTCCTTTTCTCCCGGCTAAACAACCCCAATTCCCTCAGTTGTTCCTCATAGGGCTTGTGTTCCAAGCCCCTCTCCAGCCTTGTTGCCCTCCTTTGGAGGTGTTCAAGTGTCTCAACGTCCTTCCTGAACTGAGGGGCCCAGAACTGGACACAGTACTCAAGGTGCAGCCTCACCAGTGAAGGTGGTGACTGGTCACAGGTTGGACTCAATGATCTTAGAGGTCTTTTCCAACCTAATTGAGTCTGTAGTTTACCTGATTAAAACAGTGTTTTCTTACTTATTTTGTATTCTTTCTTAATATCTGGACCTGACAAAGACAGGACTCTTGGGGAGTAGAATGCCAAATTCTGCATTGTGTGTCTGCAGTTTCCTTTCATATGCTGTTCAGAGATTCATGGCAAAAAACTTCTCAAGGGCATGAAGTGAAGACTTGTATTTCTTTTTCTCAAGAATTTTGGAACCTTTCACATGTATAGTTTGTCTTCTTATCAGGGAAGTCTTTTCTGACCAGTATGAGATATGTCTACACCAGCATGAAGTCTGGATGTGTTTTTGGAGATGAATATGGACTCAGATCCTTAATGCTTCAACTATAACTTCTACTCTTGCAGTAAATATAGGAGAGTAAACAGTTTCGCTTAAAAATAAAATCATAGCAGCAGTCTCATGACAAATCACAGAACTTTGCAGTCACTTTATTATGTAATACAGAAGGCCTCTGATATTCCTGTAGGCACCACCTAACATAGCTATAGGTGAGGGCTCTACTATAAACACTGTCTGTTCTGGTTTATGACTGCAGTGAAAGCATGTTTCTGGTTGAAATGCAGTGCAGAAGCTTGTGTGCTTTCTCTGCTATAGGAGGCTACCTAGAGTAATTGTATTCTGACCCACGTTTTCCAAAATCCATTTGACACTAAAAAAAACCTACTTTTTAAAAGTAAAAACCCACACATTCAGACTATGACAACATTTCAGGAGCTGGAAAACAGATTTACAAAGAGAGTTGGAATTAATGTACTAGCTGAACAGAGTAACACCAGTCACGTCACATTCTGCATCCCCTCATGTGTGGCATGTTTAATAGAATAACCCTTTGTGTATCACATCAAGAAGTTTTTGTTTTCACAACCAAAAAAAACCCCTGCTTACAGTAGGGGCCATACAGCAGCTACTTATGGCCAGATCCTGCCCTTCTTATGAAAGCACACCTCCCCAGTACAGTTCATAGTATTTGTTTTTTCAGAAGGAAGTGCAAGATTGAGCTAGTTTAAACCAGTAGTTTACTGCTTCATTGAGTATTATCATTAGTTGTGATTTCACTTAAAAGTGAAAAAGAAAGTTCAAAACCAATAGTAAATAAAGGTGTCTTGCAGCTGGACATTTTAATTCACATAGGGAATTTTTTTCCTGAAATGACTGCTGGAATATGACAAACTTTCCGCTCTTACAGGGAAAAGTGGATCAGACCTGGTCATTCAGGAGTTCTTCTGATGGCTATTTATATTGTAATTTGTTTTTCCTCAGTTGTATAAATTGTCTTGTCCTTGTACAAATAAACTGCTGACAAGGTTAAAGGATCCATGAGTTCTAAGTAATATTCTATGAAGGACAGGGTACTTGTTGTGACAGTTGGTCAGTAAACTTTTAAAGGTAATACAATGAGTTGCAAAAATGTACTTTTAAACTTAGGTATTTCCTCTGACCTCATTTTAGTCTGAGCTTGCTGTCTGAGGTACTCTGTAATTTATTCTTAGATGTTTGATGAGGCTAGATGTTTGCCTCTTTATCACTTGAATATTGAAAGCCTGAAAAACATCATTGCTAGTGAAGCTGCTTTTTGAGCCTCACAACTATATATACTAATTCAGTTCTTCTCACAAGTTAATGTTCTGTGTAACCAAATTGAACTGTTTTCATTTTCCTAAAAAAGGCTGTCATATGCAGTTCCTGTAACTTCTTGGTGATTGTTTCCCTGGAGAACCATCAGTGTTGAATGTGCACATGTCTGTTTCCAGGTTATTAAGCGTGTAATAAACAAGTGGGATATAAATCTAATTAAGGGCCTCAGAACTGCGTACACTTGACTACGTACTATGTACAAAACAGTGTCCAAAGAACATCATCACGATGGCAGACTTTTAAAAATTAGGCAACTTGTGCAGCTGTGTTTTTGACTTCCTTGTGGGCACCAAGTATGATAGAATTATGTTGCCTATCATACGGCATTTTTCTCTTTTGCGCCTTTGGGGGACAGAATAGAGGCCTCTCACAGGAGGAAACAGCTGGTTATTTTAAATCTCTGCATGCAGCAAGTGCCCTTTGCCTTACTCATTTAGTGAATAAATACTTAGATATTCTTAGGGCATTTGTCATTGTGTTAGTTGATACTTCATTAGCATTAGTGGAATTATTTCTGTGCTTCTTTTGCAAGAGAAGCAATATAGTTTCATTTTGCTTGCAAGGAAATGGGGGTTAGGTCTGCAGCAGGTCTTGGTACTGCACATCTTGGATTTGTGGCAGTTAACATTGAAGAACCTTGGTGGTGGGTGAATGCAATTGCATCTAGTTCTCTGCCCAGGTTTCCTACATGGTATGTGGTGGAAGCAGGTGGACCAACAGGATCACTGGGGATGCACTCTGAAAAAGATGCTGGCTAAACTTCTCACTGTGAAATGACATTTATGTGACTGAAGTCACACTGCCTGGGGAATGGTGCTAAATAATCTTGACAGATGCTGGGCTCGTGTCAGTTGTGTCCCATGAGTCAGTATTATGACTGCTGTTGGAAAACTTGCGGGTTTTGTGCCAATCCAGGAATGTTCAGTTAAGTCCACATGGCGAGTTCAGAACCAGGACACTGACAAACACTCTGTTTTGCCAACACAGCTACATGGGAAGTGTTTCACTGCAGAGGCAGAACAGGCCGGCAAGTACAGATGCCAAACTTAAAAGTGTGTCCCTCAGAATCCTCAAAATAACAGAGTTGGAAGGAGCTGCTTGCTCCACTTGGAGTTCATGTCAGTCAACTTTTTTTTTGTGAGACACCTAAGGGGGCCCTTTTATGCAGAATGTGCATGTTCAAGGCTAGGAGAAGCCATCCTGTCCTTTTCCTGTAGTTCAGTGATTAGAAAGCCTGAAATTCGCTTGTGGGGAACGTGGGTTTCATTTCATCCTCAATCTGTGAAGTTATAAATTAATATTTTCCACATACTCAGGGAGTGCTATAGGCATCATACAGTTATTACAGCTTCCTTAAGCTCTGAAATCAATCTGCTGAAATTGTTTAATTGATCATCTGGGCTGGATTTTTAGCAGTAGAACTAGCTTGCTGGGAGGTGCACGTGAAAGCAGTCAGAGATGTTTTGGGAACCTCACTGAAGTAAGAATTTATGGAATGTAAGCACCTCCTCAGCTGGAAAACAACTGGATGAGAATTTTTAAGACAGTAATTTTGGATTTGAGGAATATAAGTGTTCATTTTCAATGTCTGAGCCCTCTTTTTGGAATAGTCACCAAGACTTGTCTCAGTCACACAACAGTGACAGAGAGGTGGGGTGAGGCTTTAGCATACAGACAAATACGTCAGACTGTGGAAAAATCAACATGGGTTTTTGTAGATAAAGAAGCTTTGTCATCATTATGAAGTTCTTTGACGAAATCAAGAAACTGATAAACCAGGGTGATACATTCATAGTAGCGATTTCAAAAGAGCCTCTGGCACAGTCTTTCAGCAGTGCTGCTAGAGAGCACAGTTGGAGCAGCTGTCATAGGTTAGGAAGGAAGCCTCTCTTGTGAAGTAGTAACTTTTGAAAGAGAAGGATTAACAAGATAGCAATAAATAGTCATTTTTTACAATGTGGGAGAGTTAGATTGGACTCCCACAGGGATTCATGCTGGGACCTGCACTAGTTAGCATACTCAGAAGTGGTCTTGGAAAGAGACTTGAGTAAAAGCAGCAGCACAGTTTGCTGCTGATGCAAAATCCTATGCAGCAGTGCACTATGAAGCAAGGAGTTTCAAAAGGATCTCCTTCTGCTGAACAGCATGGGTGTTAGACTAGAAGTGGAAATTCAGTCTCTAACTGTAAAGTAATGCAAGCAAAACCAATAAAGGAAATAAAAGCAAAGCAGCGCATTAGCAGCTAGTAAATTGAATGGAATACAGTGGCCTTTGGTTCTGGTTTTCCCTAGCCAATGATTTACAGAAAACTGAATATGTATCAAAAAGGATTGTGCTGTACCTGTTCTTTCTACCCTTGATTATTTAGTTGTGGTCATTAAGTCCAGAAGTGAGTTAGGGATGCTTGTATAGTCTGATGCAGTATGGCCATTTGGCAGCTAGTATAGGACAGAGACACCAAGATGGTCAGGGGGCTGGAAAAATGGTGTATTGGAGAAGACTGAGAGAACTGTTCAGCCTTAAGGAGGCAGCTACAGGAAGATCTTACTGCTGTTGCCCACATGGAAAAATGTGCCAGATTCTTCTCAGATGTGCACAGTGATAAGCTGAGAGGGAATGGACACATGCTGCTAAGTTCTGCTTAGATTCAGAGATTTATTTATTTCTCTTTCTTGATCTCTTTCTCTCTTTCAGTCTCTCTGTCTCTCTTTCTGTCTCTTTCTGTCTTTCTTTCTATCATGAAGGTGGTCAAATATCATAAGAAGTTGCCAAGAGAGGCATGTGACCTCCTTCCAGGGAGATACCCAGTTTGCCTAGACATGGTCCTGAGCAGTCTGGGCTGAGCAGTAGGCCTGTCCTAGGTGGCCTCCAGAGGCCCATTGCAACCTATGGGTTCTGGCTTCTTAAAATGGGTTCTTGCCACCTACTTGTGCCCTAACTATACATTATTTCACATGGTATATTTGTGACAGAAGTGGAATATATTTGCTCCAGGTTAACAACTACATATTAAAACTCAATTCAGGAACATTGTGGGGCTAAGACACTTTGGATTTGGCATAAACAAAGCAAGAGTCAGCTATGGTACTTTCTGTCTAGTGGCTTGACAAAGTATTAAAATACTTTGTAAAATGTCAAGAAGAGGAATTGATTGTCAGGGTGCAGCTATAGCAGGAGTCAGTAAATGGTACTGTTGTCCATTCTTAAGGTTTTTGGTTTTTTACTTCCAATCTCTTCTTTAAACAAATGAGATATATTCATTTTTCAGACACTGAATGATGGGGAAGAGTATACCTAGCATAGCATGTGCTGCTATGTCACATGATGTGTTTGTGCAGGTACATATTCTCTGCATCTGGATCAAACCTGTCTCCAACAAGGAAGTCAGTAAAAATACGTTCTTCACCCTGATATGTCTAACTAGGGTCAGTGCTTCTTAGTACTCGGGTTAAGATCTTTGAAAGGTAAGATAGTGCTGTTTGTGGCTGACTGCTTCTGCTCAACACATGGCATGCGTGGCATGAACAAACAATTCAGACTACAGAAACACCCAAAACTGCCCATCACTGTTTTCTCCTGTAATAAGAACTTTTATTTGTAAGCTGAAGATCCTGCCACAGCTCAGCAACTTAACAACCGTGTATTCACCAGCAATACTTATGGAATAAGCTGAGTCCTATAGTTTTACAGAACAAATGTGCTTCAACTTAATTACAGTCAGGCCTGAATAAAAATTAAAGGGTTTGCATGTCTGTTAGTCTGTATGTGGGTAGAAAGGCAGTGAGGTTAAGATAATAGGCTCAAAATGTATTCTCAGAAAACATTTAAAACCACAGCAGGGTGTGATTGTATGCAAATAAGTATTTTTGCAATAGCAGATTAAACACCTTATGGAATTTGTATGGAAAACTGCATGCTTGTACTTGATGCAAAGTGTGATTAAGCACCAGTGTGTGGAGTTTTGCCTTTGGTCAAAAATTAAGGCAGATTTAAATCAATCAATGGTTTTCTCAGTCTTTTCACAGTGTATATTATAAGTGTATATTATATATTATGAATGGTGACTACTACAGAGAAAACATAACTTTTTCCTTGGGTCTGCATTGTTACAAGAATGTGTCCTGCTATGGTTTCAGTAAATGCACAGCAGTAGCTGAGTCTGGTGATAACATGGCAACATATAGGATCTGAGACAGTGAGGGAAGAAAATTGGCAAATTGACGTAAACTTTTACTAGAACAGCTGTTACTGTATGGATTTTGCATCAGCTTACAGACAGCTTTTCATGAATGGGTGAATTAAGCATTTCAGGTTCCAGGACTACATTTAAATAAACTTTTTCATGTTCAAAGATTGCGAAAATGACCCTCAGGCAACCCAGTCCTGTAGCGGCAGCAGTACCTTCTCGAAAAGCTATCCTTAGCGGTAGTGAAAAGACCTGCATTGCCACAGGCAGATAATCGCTGCTCTACTTGGTCATTTGCATAGCTAAGGGACATTATGGTTGGCAGGATGACTTAACTGTCTTTGGAAAATAGTCTTCAATGTTAAATTCTAATCTACATTACATACCAAAGTTGTCTATCTGCCTTTCTGAAACTCCTTTCTCTTACACACAAGTTAGTGTGTCCTGTGCAGTGAGAGTGATACCATGGCTTTTCCCAGAAAATTGCCCTTTGGTATGCTCAGGAAGAAGTTTAAAGGAACATTTGAAGTTGCAACCTGAATTTTTTTCCCCTAGCAGTGATAGAACTTATTTAGCAAAATCAGATATAATGGTGATTGTTTTAATCCCGTGTTTTTCCTATCTGTAGTAGAAAAAATAAAATACATTACTTCAAATTAGCTTTTATATAAATAGTGACATAAATTGTACTCACAGTGATGTGCAGTTTCTCTGGGGTGGATATAGTACTTCATGAAAGACATAAAAGCTTCTCTGGAGAAGTCAGATTATCATGTTGAGGAACAGTAAAACACACTCTCTGTCTTCCAAAACAATTGTGCCTACTCAGCAGTAAATCTACAGAGGGAACCCAAGCTCGCACTGGCAGGATTACTCTCCTGCCTCTTAATCATAATTTGTTAGTGAAAGCAGTGGTCAAAGGAAGTGTGAGGTCAGCTGTTCTGAACACTGGTAGAGCAGGCTTCCCTTTCCTTCATTCATGTGCCATTGTCCCACAGGCTCCAAAATCCCATCTGGACATGAGTAGATAACTAAGTGTTGTGATTTATACAGACAGGTGGAAATTGGAGCACTCTGAAAGGTATCACCTTCCCTCCTCTGGAAGGGTCTCACTGCTGCTTAGGGGAAGGCTTGGTGTATGAAGCTGTTGCCGAAGTAGTGATCATAACCCGATGTTTTAAGAGAAGAGAAGCATAAATGCCAGGGTTTTTTTCATTTCTCCCCAGCAAATAAGGAGTGGTCTTCTTCAGGAAAGTAAGAACCTTATTACCATGTAGGCAGAAACAACCAAGTGAAGGTGATGGGCCATCCAAAGTGATGAACCACTCCCAGCCCTAGAAAAAATGGCTTTTAAAGTTAGAGCTGAGACAGCCAACATAAAAGTCTGTGGAAATAACTTTGGGCATGTTCCTGTAGAAGAGGCGTAGAAGAAGAAAAGGTGACTTATGGCAAAGCAGAATTACCATTCCATTGGTAATGGAATGTAAAGCTGTTTTTACACTGCCTCATTTTGCAGCCAGCATATTATTTCTCACTTTTAGGACAGCCTAAGTTCACACACAAGCCAGTAGAAGCAAACTACATAATTGCTTGAAACAAGGGAAATAAAAGCAGCCTTGTTAACGTGATGATATTTTAAGCAATAATTATTTCAAGCAGAAATAATTATATTTCCCTTCAGTAGCATATAATAGCTTATATTTTAAGGCAATTTAGGAAAAAAATCAAAATATATACCAACATTATTCACTCATGCAGAAACAAGTATGGGGAAGAGTCTGAAGGATGGAGACCAAGGAAGTCTTGCCCATAGAATTTTTCCCAAAGCAGTTTGATTCCGGCAGGACTAACTAACTGTACTACAGAGAGATATTTGCTCAATGGTGTTTGTTATTCCCCACTGCCTCTTTGCAGGAGGAGGGAAAGATGACAGAACAGTTTTTGCTTTAATGAAGCATTTTTTAAAAAAGAACCCCAAACAAACAGACCTTCAAGATGAAGTGAGAAAAGGTGAAGTTTATGAGCCTGCCTCTTGGGGAAGTTCATTCCACTGCTAAAGAAAACTTTTGCCCCTCACGGCAGAGAGCTTCATTATGGTAGGAGAGCCAAACTGGTAACTGTGGACCACAGACAATCTTTGATGGGCTTTTCCTTCTCTCTCTGTCACATTCTTGGCCTTTCCTGAGATGTTCAATCTGTTGCTGTTAGTGTCGGAACTCAGGGTAGACTGCATATCTTGGTTTTAAATAAGACCCACTCATCAGTGCAGACTTCTGTGAAGCAGCCTGAATTATTGGGTCTTTTGTTCTGCTTTCAAAATTGGTGGGTACAGGATTATTTTGTCAAAGTAATGAAGCAAGATGCTTAGAGTTTTTGTTCTTAAGTTTTTTTCCTAAGGCTACTTAATTCTGTACCAAACATGTGCCCACTCAACCCTCAAATAACCTTTTTACTCCAAATGGCAGATTTTCAGAATATTTTTGCTCAACTCTTTTTTCCATCTCTCCTTTCTTGAAACCATAACAACAATTTTCATGCAAGTGACTTCCTGGAATACTATTTTTTTAAAAATAAGTCTGATTTATTAAAGATGGTGAATTCATAGACAGCAGTTGCTTCTCTTACCCACTACAGTCAGACTGAGTTGTGTTGCCACAGGATGAGAACTGTAGTGTACTGAATGCTTTTTCAGATCAAAGTGGATGAAGGGTATAATTTTAGAGCTGAAAGACATTGCTTACAGTTGGAGTAAAGAACTGCAACTGCAATTTATTATACCACCCATACTATATTGCCCATTCAGATTGCAGGCCTTCAGGCCTGGAACTCTGCCTGTGCATTTTACATGTGCAGTATTCTCAGGATACAATATAAATAATAATATATCATCAGTGAAGGGAATAGCCCACTGGAGCAATCCACAACTGAGTGAATCTTTCAGATATTGTGGAACAAGGCCAGCATTACTTCAAAAACATTTCTTATTTCACAAAGTCAGTCAAATGCCTAGATTAAAATCCCACTCAATTGCTTTGGTCTTATCAGATAAAGTATCTGTGTGTTCATTTAATATGCCTCTCATGCATTTTATCTTTATGCTTCATTTAAATATGAGAAGCAAACACATTTTATATAGTTGTTATTCTGCAATTACTACAAAAGCTTCTTGGAATCTTTGATCATGAGAATGTTACTTCAAATCCAGTTCTGCTTCGCAATTACAAAGTGTCTTTACTGAATTTGGATGCAATTCTAACCCCAGTAGAATAAACCACAGTCAGTCCTCAAAAAAACAGGTATGACTATGGAGCAGTAAAGAGATCAGAATGAACCCAAATAATTGAGTTGATTTATGTGGTGGTGGGGTTTTTCTAGACAGAAATTCCAACCAAAGCTGTAATGATAACAAGCATCTGATGTGAAACATCAATGATTTAGCATTACATGGCATTTACAAAATGTTATTAAAATGCAGTAGATCGGCAATTTTTTTTTTNTTTTTTTTTTTTTTTTTTTTTTTTTTTTTTTTTTAATTAGGGACACTAGGATAGAGCTTCAGCCACAGTGTTTTGGTTTTTTGGGGGTATTTTTACACAAGGCCACAGAGAAGTGATGCAGGTATATGATGGCTGCTAACCAAGTTCAACGTCCTTGAGTGTGCACAGCTATGAGATGATCACAATGTATTCAGAGCTGTCACACAAACTGTCTCTAGACTTAGGTAAGATTGAAACTAGCACTCTACAGCATCAGTGTCAGATGAAGCTCAGGAAGTAACAGCGGCACTAAAACCAAGTTACACTGCTTTTTGTCTTACAGATAATTTGTCTAGTATTTACTGAGTGGTGAAGTAGCATAGAACTGAGGAGAATGAGGAGAATGATGGAATTTATAAAGGGCAAATCTGCTGGCAAATGTACAAAATACAGTGCAAGAAAATAATTTTACTGCAAAGTCAACAAGAGTGCACACAGTAGCAATGGCTAGGTGACGAACTGACAAGTGGTTTGTTTAAAGTTATGCATAGAGTATCTCCAGACTTCCAAAAGTCTTAGCTTAATACTTGTAAAGGAATGCTGTAAAGTCTTAACTATCATGAAATATAAAACATGATTAAAGTGTCACTTCTACTATTAAAATGTGGCTTCTTCATTTACTGATTTATTACCTTCATTCACCAGAGGTCTGATTGAAATTCACTCACTTCACAAGGATCGAAGGTCAGGTTTATTTAGTGAAGTACCAGGCCTTTCCATCTCCAAACACAGAGGCAGAGCACTTGCAAGCGTTTAGTACCATATGGGGTCAGATTAAACTATGAACAAAGAATTTTCAGACAATGAATCCATGAGGAGTTTTACTGCTTTTCCATTTTAAAACACACATACTGTGTCAGCCTGTTCCAAAAAAGTAATGCTTTTGTTTCTGTCTTTTATCCCTGAGGGGAAAAAGAATACTAGAAAGAATTCACAGCCTTAGAAATGTATCTTCTTTATCCTCAGCAAATGCACAAGGACTAGGACTCATTTCTCATTTACTAATAAAAACCCAGTTTAGTTTAAATTCAGCTAGACTGTGGTTGCTATTTGAAACTGTAAACTCCTGACTGTTAAATAATGTCGAGTGAATCTATCAGGATGCAGGACTAGCAGACTGATCAGTGATGAGATGCTCCAAGAGTACAAGGTACCACCCAAGAGGAGCAGCCTTGTGGTTGGTGACTTGCAGGCCTGGCAGCTGAGTGCACACCAAATCAGCCGTGCCCTCTGACATGGCCCACAATGTTCTGTCATGATCCAAGGCAATGCCCGTCTTCATCTAACACTGCACCTCCTGGCTGTTGCTGATAAGGACTATACAAGGAAGATTCAGAGCAACCACAAAGCTTTGCAAAGCAGCGAGTGCTTTGATCGTTTTAAACACTATGTAGTGGGTGCTGGAGTTCAGTCTGTCTAGTTCAGTCATGTGTCTTTCTTCACCATGCAAACATGCTTAACCTGTAGCAGGAAGGAAAAAAAACCAGTTTCAGTTGTCCAATATATATATTTATTCTACAGTCACAAAAAAATTGTGTAACTTCCAAAGGTAATGGGAAAATAATTCAATCTAATTTAGACATATTTATTTACTAAGGATGCAACCCTTTCCTGAGATGGTGGCTTTTTTCAGCTTGAAAAATAGCACTCCATTTGTTTTCTCCAATGCCCTAATCACTACAGGAGGTTATGGTTTTCCTTTGCCTGTTCCCTGTCCAGTCCTAGAGAAGTCCCGCAGAGCTGACTGTCTACAGCTCACTGCGGGCAGCAGCTCTGGAGAGTACTCTCATGATCTCATGGTGAAGAACGTCTAAAACTCTGTGATGCAGATTCAGTCTTCCCCAGGAATATCTAGCTTACCAAGTAAATGCTTTAACTACTACATAAACTTCCATAAAGAAACCAGGAAATAACACCGAAAGTTAACTGCAAGCCCCTGAAACATAACTTCTCAACATTCTCCTTTTTACCTACTCAGAGTTCAGGTGGCTTGGGACCTGAATGGAGCCTTATGTGGAACACAGTTATCACTCTACTCAGGACAGTAATTAAAACAAAAATTAATTCTTACTTTAATAAACACAGGGATGAAAAAGGAGCCACATGCTGGCCCTGCTACATTCAACAGACTCAGTGCATGGAACAATACAGTGCTGCAACCCTATTCAGTTTCTACATTTTGAGTCCAAAAGTTGTCACCCTTATTACATGCATGAGGGGCATAAACCTTGTTTTTGACAACTCTTAATACCTGCATTTACCCAGCATGCTTAAAGATGCAAGCTTGGAAAATATGATTTAACTGTGGAATGATTCTATTACCTTTTGTTCAAAATCATTTAAACTGAGGTGCAGTTCTGCCTAATCAATTCAGCATGTGAAGAAGACCTTAGTCATATACCCTGTTTCTTAATCCTATGAATAAAGACATGTTTCGCTGAGAAACCTAGAAGCATGTTTAACTAAAACCTATGCTTTTTATTAACATCCTGGATCAGAGATTAAATAAAATGTGCAATTTGAAAAAAGCTGATTTTGTAGACTGAAAAAAAGATGAGATTTTCCAGACACTGTAGAATTGAGATATTGAAGAAAAAAAACTATTGGTCACTTCAGGTGAAAGTATTTGCAAAGCAGAAGCCAGTAGTAGATCAGATGAAATTTGTTTCTGTCCTAAAGTACAGAATTCCCCACAAGTGAATTCCCCACAATAAGAAGGGCCAGGTTCTCATTTAACACATGAACACCTTTA
Organism: Dicrurus megarhynchus; assembly: GCA_013399195.1. Taxonomy (NCBI): domain Eukaryota; kingdom Metazoa; phylum Chordata; class Aves; order Passeriformes; family Dicruridae; genus Dicrurus; species Dicrurus megarhynchus. The sequence continues at coordinate 218,480 of VXAD01000866.1, read as the reverse complement.
AAATACAGTCATTATTAGGGGCAGAGTAGGACAAATACTGTATATTGCAATGTTAATGAAGTTCTTTTTATGGCCTTATCATTGACATTCAAGAGGTTTTTCCTATGAAAATCAAAATGTAAACTTTAATTTTGGATGTGTATTAGCTATTCACATAGGCAAGCCTGTTTCACTAGAAACTTAAACGACTTCATGTGCTAGCTTAAAACATTTTAAAATGGAAATAGTATAAATGTACCATAAATGAATGTTACATAAATCCCCACTAAATATATGTAACAGGAATTTCTCATAGTTGCTATTCTTTTCTACCATCCTAATTATGTTTTCTTCCCCTTACTTAAATAAAACTGTTCTTCCCTGCTGTATACAGGAAAATTAGAAGTTTCAACACACTTGGAAGCAAAAGGTTCATTTGTAGTATTCATTACACAGTAAGTAGTCAAAGAAAATTAACTTTATCAACATTGAGTTTTAAAATGTAATTACTTTTACTTGTGGAAATCCTGCCATTTGGACCTGCAATTGAGTGTAAGCAAAGTATGCAGTCCAGCAGAGTGCCTAAGTTATGTTTTGTGCACTCAGATTGTCACATAATCTTGGCCTGAAAAAGACAGAAAAAACCCTGAAAACAACCCCTGAAAACAACCCCTAAAAACGACAAAGAGATTTATATTTTGAAAGCTGCTTGCCTTGCCAAATGAACAAAAACTGTAAACATTGACGCTTTATTTTGTGCTTCCTGGCACAGCACATTTAATTTGCTGACAAGGCTGCTGAACAGTTCTGTAACATACAAGAGATAATTTGGTCACCTCTACCAAAACAAATACAGATTGTCTCATGAGATGATCAAGTCTCAAAGCAAATGAGGTCAACCAAAGATATCACAGATCCGCCAAAATCCCAGTAATTAAGCTGCTGTAGAGACTGGAGAATATTTTGGACATACCTGCCACCTGGTGTTTGGAAAACATGTCTGAAAACAACCTGAAATGCTCTTAAATCTGTATTCTCATTAAGAAGCAAACACACACTGATGTATTTTATATGGATGAAATGCATAAGCAGAAGAGGTTGGTGTTATTACCAGCATCTGTCTAGAAGAAAAACGAACAGGGTGCTTTAATGTTGCTTCCAGTTCTATCTCTACTGACTACAAAAATTCTCAGGTTAATCTTTCACTTAACTGTATCTACACATCTCCTGTCAGATAATGGCACTTTTGGTGAGAAACCTCCTGGACAACAACCTTACACAACTTCACAGTCTGTCTGTCAACTACAGTGGGCCAAACCCAAAGGAAAGAACTAATGAGATGAGCTGTATAAGATGGAGCTAGGTAAGAAAGGGACTAGTGATACATAATACTGGGTACTGAGTAACAAGTCATTGTCTGAAATTACTGTGATGAGTATTAATTTGTCTTAACTAAAATATTTAAAACCCCAAAGTCTTTATAGTGGAAGTGGCAATGACACTAACTACCAGTTTTGCATACTTGATATTGATGCTCACTGGTAAAACTCACAACAGTAAGCACATAAACTGAGATAAACCATGGTTTATCTTTACCTACCAAAAGTTAACTTCAAGTGGTGGCTAAAGCTTTAGTGTAGGCAACTGAACAAATTACTGTGCAATTCAGTGATATTAAACTCTATCTATAACACAGTGAGGTTTTTTCTCTGCCTCTGCAAAGGAAGATTTAAATACAACTGTGTTTCCCAATGATAACTCAGGATGAGGCCACAGTCTAAGGTCAGTCTCAGCAATATAAATAGCATTTAAGTTTGCACCCTGGCAAGCACAAACCAGAACTATTTTTCTGGAATCGCATCTTCATAGGGCTGCTAAAAATAAAGCAGAGTGTAGTGTTTGGGTTTTTCTTTTTCTTCAAGGCAATGGAGGTCAAATGCAACTGTGTCCTTAGGTGCCCCACTCCATTTCACTTCCAATAACTTTGATATGCACTAGAAGATCAACCTTTACTGTAAATCCTCTGTGTACACACATGCTCTCAGGTGTTTGCATCAATAACATTTAACTGCAGAGCACCTGGGCACAAACAAAACCTTTCTATTAGCTGAGATCCAGGCAGCTCTTGCGGATATCCTGTGCAGGGCCAGGAGCCAAACTCGATCCTTGTGGGTCCCATCCAACTTAGGATACTCTATGACTGTGATTCTATGATTAATTGCAGTTAACTTCTCCCAGAATTTAGTTACTGTCTAATACAGGGCTCGGTTGCTTTCTCAGCATCTGAAAAAAGTATTTTCTAATGAAAACACAGATCCTAACATGGAACTATGTAAAGCAGAAGGTGCTCTTCCTGTTGTCTATCGACAGTGACTGCTCAGCACTGACAGCTGTCTTACCAATTAGGACTATTTTCTTATTACTGAGAGAGAAGCCAAATAACTCTTCTAGGATCTTTGCAGAGGGCACAAAGGAGAAGAAAAAAAATACAGAGTTGAATCTTTAACTGAGGAAAAAAGACCACTAACAGCAAACAGAAATTACATCAGTAGTCGAGCATGCTGATGGCTACTAACAGTGGAGCCAGGATCACTGCTCCTGTATCCTAGGACACTAGGCTGTTTATTGGATGTAAACAAAAAAAACCCCAACAAACTTCAGGCTCCCACAAAAAAGGTGGATTCAAAATGTGCATCTCTATTCCTCGTTGGTCTGTTCAAGTCTGTTTTGGCAGATGTGTTCATGTTAGTCACAGCTCTTGCAGAACCTCTTTAATATTCCATTTGAGCTGGTCATCATTACTATTATTTTGACTGACAAATATGAAGATAATAACGCTACATACACCAAAAATTGTGCTTTCCATTCCCATTTTTGTTTCAGCATGCACAGTATACTGTGGCCCATGCAAGTCTTACTCTCAATGCACAGCTCTGAAAACAGCATTCCTCTTCAGCTGCTGCTTAAAAGGAAATTGGCTACTGAATAAAGAAACCAAAGCACTTAGGTAGCAAAAAATTGACTAATTTCGATATTCTGCAGTGCTAGGAAGGATCTGTGTGGACAGCACAGTACAAGCTGTCCCTCAACCTATGTGTATACATAATACCATAAAACAATTATGCCAAGTTGCTGTTCTTAATGAAAACCCTAAATCTCCATACTGCGTGATAAACTGTTTCACTTCAGTTTACCAAGCCATATAAAAGCAAATCAATTACCAGTTTTTTCAAATATGAAGAGTGCTTTGTTCTCAGAGCATTGATAAAATCATGTACTGATTTTTCAGGGGAACACTTGCTAGTGACTTAAGAATTATGTGGAAGTTTTTGTTAGTGAGGGAGCTACAGGTGTGGCTTCTGTGAGGAGCTGCCAGAAGCAGTCTCCATGTCCAACAGAGCCAATTCCAGGTAGCTCCAGGATGGACCTGCCACTGGCCAAGGCTGAGCCCAACAGGTTGCTGATTTAAAAAAGGGGGAAAAAAAACCTGCTGGGGCAGGGGGAACAGGAGCAGAGAGAGGAGGGAGAATATGTGAGGAACAGCCCTGCAGAGACCATGGTCAGTGAGGAAGGAGAGGATGCTCCAGGTGGTGGAGCAGAGATCCACCTGCAGCCTGTGAAGGACCCCACACGAGAGCAGAGGGATGCCCAAAGGAGACTGCGATCCCATGGGAAGCCTGTACTGGACAGGCTTCTGTGGCCCCATGGAAAGGAGCCCACCCTGGTGCAGGTTTGCTGGCAGGACTTGTGACCCCATGGGGGACCCACGCTGGAGCATTTAGTGAGAAGCTCTCACATTGAGAAGTTCATGGAAGACCATCTCTTGTGGGAGGGACACCAGGCTGGAGCAGGTGAAGTGACTGTAGTACAGTACAAATATTAAACAAAATCCCACAAAACAGTACTGGAATAATTTGCTGCTTCTAGGCATAGTTTGTAGCATTGGTGCATTTATATGTGTTAAAGCAGCTTTGGGGCTAGAAACTCTTACCTGTTTTAAAAACAAGTTATTTAAAATCCTGTTTTCAGAAAGTATTTTCACTGTGCTGATAACAGAGACATTCCAAAAATCACTGTAACCAGACTTAAACAACTTGCATGCCATTGTATTTCAACCTCTGCCTGAAATCAGGGTATGCTACTTACAGTTGTTCTTGAAGCCCACAACTGGACAGAGACAAAAAATATTAAAATAAAAAACTGCGTATTTTATTTTTAGCTTTAAAGATGCATCTCTAAACAATCAGTAGAAAAAAAAACAAACAGTAAAAAAAGTAAACACCAGCATTTTGTAAAGTCACATTGAACTAATACAAGACTTAATACAAAGTTTTCATACATGACTCAAATGCAGTTCAAAAAAAAAAAAAAAGTAGTCTGGTCTCCACGACCACTTCCACTTGAAATAAATCGCTAAGTACCCACAGATTTTAACTATAAAACAAGGATACATTCTTTCTTTTTTCTTCCATTTATGGAGTTGATTGCCACAAACTTCAATCATTTGCCAGTGAAATTCTCACAGTCTCAGTTACAGAACTGAAGAGAACTCACAGAATTCCATGACGGAAGTCTTTCCATTTTCAGTACACACAAGTCAGCACTTGTCACATATCTTTAGACTGATCATCTTCTTCAAGTTTTCTGATTTCATTCTTTAAACAGTTGATGGTTTCACGACTTGCCTTTAGTCTTTCTTTAAGCTCAGCAATTTCAAAACTAGTCTTCTTTTTGGCAGCTTCGAGCTTCTCCCTGGTTTTCACTTCCAGGTCTGCAACTGTGGCAGTGATAAAGAAAAATAAATGTTTCAAGTACCATGAAAAGTTGCAATTTTTTAAAAATTGAAACAGTAATTTGGATAGCATGTGTTCTGAAAAAAAAAAAATCTATTACTTTTAGCCTTAGAGATTCAATGGTTGTAATCAAAATGGTATCCACACAAGAATCTGGATTTTAAAAAAAGACAAGAAGCTTGTTTTGCAGCCTCTTTCAGCCCTCAGCCCATCAGTTTTGTAGAAGGAGTTATACAATTCATAAAATAATTTTCTACAGTTTTTTTTAAAGATTAGGTGAGGAAAATAAAACCTGACATGGTGACAGCAAATACATGGGAAATTACAGAGAACTATGAATATGTGGTGCCCAGTGACGGCACATGAGGCCACAGGCACAAACTGAAATCTGGGAGGTTCCCTCGGAACATCAGGAAACTTTCACTGTGAAAGTGACCAGGTGGTGGCACAGGTTGCCCAGAGAGGTTGTGGCATCTCCATCCTCGGACACATTTAGAAGCCATCTGGACACAGTCCTGGGGAATCAGCTCTGGGTGGCCCTGATGGGGCAGGGGGTGGACAAGATGCATCCACAGGTGCCTTCAAGCCTCCACCATTCTGTGGTTCCTTCTCCTGTACTGGTACTGTATTACAGTACCTGTAATGGTACTGTAACCATTTTCTATGTCTCACTGGAGTTTAATTCTACATATGCAAAAGTTTTAGTGATGCTGCCCTGCTTTTACAAATATCTGACATCAAGTATCCTCTTTTTTTATTATTTTTTTCATGCACAAGTTTTAGGATAAAGATGGTAAAATCAACAAATCTATGAAGACCAGAGAGACCCCTCATATTCTATACATTATGTAATTGTGGGCAGTGGCAAATGTCATCTGCTTCATTTGCACATTTTAAGGAAATATTTATACAAAAAAAAACCACACTAAAAGTTCCTACCTACTCTCTGGAGACATATCCAAAATTTTTAAATGAAAAAAGTTTACATTTGGATCCTTTTATGAATCACATTATTAAACATTTTCTAAACAAAAACTGTAACATGCAACAATAACAAAAATCCACCTCAAGACTGGCTGAACTGAGGCAGGAAATACAAGCAGCTCACACATCCACACAGGCAAGCAGACATAAGGCAAATAGGAACCCTAACTTTGAAGAGCTTCAAACTCATAATCACTCTCCACTCTTAGCTCTAGGTGTTTGCTGTCCAAAAAATACCTGACATTTGTTGTTAGGTGAACATAAGGTCAGGTGAGGTGGACTATGATGGAATAAAGTTTGTAATTATTACAGCAGGAATTAGGCTCAATAAATACTAAATCTTCTACTCTCCGAAAGCAAATAAGAGATGAAGTACAGAAGATCAGAACAGAAATAATCACTAAACACATTACAACTTATGAACCAATGGATCTTAATTTAATTTTCTTAATTCCTTTAATATTTTTGCTTATATTTGGAGACAAATTGGATAAAAAGGATACAAAAAAATTACACTGTATTGAAACATTAATATCTTTGCAAAAGTTCAAGTTAAATTTAATGCAAAAATATCCCTTTTTAGCAGCATCCAAATCCATTGTACTGTTACAGACCAGGAAAAAAACCTACTAAAAGCAAATCCAACTATTGTTATTTCTAAAATTAAATATTTTAGTTTTCTACTTACACTCTGTTTCATGTTTATAAGCACCTAGTGTTAGTTGACGAGATGTTGTTAACAGCTGCTGCATCATTGCAGTAGGATCTTGAAATATCTAATGAAGGAGAAAAACACATGGTATCACTAATACTCTTCAAAATAAAGTGAGGATTACATTAAGAATGTTCATACCATTTCATCATAGAATTCAGAAACTACAGTTTTCTTCCCCAGGATGGCATTGGTATCCGACTGAAAAAGCTTCAGCAAGTGATATAAGGTTACCTATGCAAAGACAGAATTGTATTAGCTTGACAATTGTAGGGAAATAGAAATCTTGATATCAGAAAGTAGTACTTGTTCTACAAAGTAACTGTATAGGATTTAAAAATGTTTTAGGAATGCAAATATAAATGTCATACAGCTTCAGTAGAATTACTTAAATTTAATATTAACTGTTAAAACACACCAACTATCCAAAGGCCTCTTGAGACTTTAAAAATGCCTGGGAAAGCGGTTTAGGACTGGTAAATAAAAACTACTAATACCATCTTCTCTCAAACATTTCCAGATAGGTGACTTAATTCAAAATGACTTTCCCAATCAATCAGTTAGAAAGTGCTTTCTGTGACGTTATCCTCCCTTCCTGAGAAAGAGAGGGACCAGGGAAGCTGTGAATCGGTTTTCACTGAAATCTCTCTTCATGGAGTTACTCTTCCATCCCTGCACTGCATATGGTGGGGGGGGGAGAGGACTGGAAGCCCTCTGTCCAGCCCCAAGGAGCCACTGACCACCTGGCCCATGGCCTGGGAAGAGCGCACACAGCCCACGCTTCTCCCCTTCCACGAACAGGCCCAGGAGTGGTGGCGGAACAGAGCAGTACCTTACTCCTCTTGGTACTTCCCGGAAAGGAAGAATGTGACAGGCTCCAAAACAGCCTTCTAAGAACAGCAGCAAAGAAAAAACACCCAACCACATTTAGGACAGCTTGGTCAAGCTGTGAATGGAATTAATACAAGTCAGGATGCTACTGAGCCCAAAAGCATAGGAAACTCTTTCTACCGATTGCCACATATTCAAGAAAAACATAAAATTCAGTTTCCCTCTCATTTAGCAAAAAATGGATAAATAAAAGGATTGTTCATGTGACAGAAGGAACTCAATCCTTCCAGAAACATCCTTTTTCCCTATAATAGAGTAATCAAGTTTCCTACCTAAACTTGGATAAACAAGCCTACAAGATATGTCTAAAACACAGCAATGGAAGAAAGTAATTAATTCCAGTACTTTATGCAACTACAGACTTGTCTTAACCCAGTTTTCTTAGGCAGAGACTTATGCTAGCATAGTACCTCTGCTTTTTGACTGATTTTGATCTGACAGGAAAAAAAAAAAAAGAAAATACTCAAATATTGGAACTTGGAAGCTACATGGAAGAGAAATCCCCAGCGTGTGCTCAACCTAGGTAAGGTGTAATATGTGGTCACGTATTAGAAAATGTCAGAGAAGCGAAGCACAGGAAAAGCAGTCATGAATACCAGGAGTAAAGCACAGAAACAGGAAAATGTGACCAATCCTTAAATTAATTTTCTACAAGAACAGACTTTTATTACTTCCATGGCCAATGGAACTTATTTTGACCAGCAATTTCCTAGAGCACAGCTGTAGGCCACCTAATTAATTATTTCAGTTTTGTTAAAAGTTCAATGTACTTACAGGTCTTTCATTTGGATCAATGAAAAATATCTTAATGATTATTTCAAATTCACCCCAGCCTGTTTCGGTGATTTCATATGGTGGTTTGGTAACAACTGCAATAGGAAACACAGAAGTGTTAAACCCATGATAAGCCGGAACAAAAGCCCAGTTCTAGGAACAAATGCTGAAATGCGAAACCCACCTCTTAAAGGATTACCGTAGCTTTCATGCAACTTGAATTGAATTTTTTTCACATATGCAGACATGTCCTAAAACAGAAACATAGTTATTTCTGATTATTCAGCACACCAAGCTACTGTTCATTCATCTATCTTACATGCCTATCATTCCTTCTGACTTGAAACACAGAAGGAAAGCAAACTAGTAAATCCAAAAATTAGTTCTGGCACATAGATCTGTTAGTATTTTGTCCCCATTAATGTTCTCCAGTCTTCCCCTAAACTGGAAAGACCACTCCAAAAACACATAAATGAAAGCATGCCTTTCCCATGGTTTTCTTTTTAGGAAACCCACCAGCCTATGTGTTTCCTCTGCTTACAGCCAAAGACCCTCCTGCCCTTTCCTCGAATCCCAGCTTTTCAAACCCCCACGTCCCGGTGCTGCTCAGCTGGAAAAGACCTCTAACATCACGGAGTCCAACCCTTAACCCAAGGCCACCACTAAGCCATGTCCCCAAGTGCCACATCCACAGGCGCTTTGCACACTTCCAGGGATGGCGCTTCCCCAGTTTCCCGGGCCGCCTGTTCCAAAGCCCGGGCAGCCTTCCGGGGAAGCGGCTCCGCTGTACCTCGTTCCGGTACGGCTTCACGTACACCGTCCACTGGTGAGTGTGACCATCCTCCTCTCGCTTCTTCCCGAAGTACCGCGCGACGTTCCCGTACACGATCGGCTTCACGATGGTAACGCCCTTAAAGAAAAGGAACACAAGCGGACACGGCGCGTTCAGNCGCGTCCGCCGAACGGACCGTAAAGGGCGCCCAGTTCCAATCCCGCCCCCAGGACAGGGACGCCTTCCACTAGACCGCGGTGCTCAAAGCCTCATCTGGCCTGGCCTTGAACACTTCCAGGGATGGGGCATCCACAGCTTCTCTGGGCAGCCTGTCCCAGTGCCTCACCACCCTCACAGTGAAGAATTTCTTCCCAATATCAATTTTAAATCTATCCTCTTTCAGTNTCCCCAAGTGCCACATCCACAGGCGCTTTGCACACTTCCAGGGATGGCGCTTCCCCAGTTTCCCGGGCCGCCTGTTCCAAAGCCCGGGCAGCCTTCCGGGGAAGCGGCTCCGCTGTACCTCGTTCCGGTACGGCTTCACGTACACCGTCCACTGGTGAGTGTGACCATCCTCCTCTCGCTTCTTCCCGAAGTACCGCGCGACGTTCCCGTACACGATCGGCTTCACGATGGTAACGCCCTTAAAGAAAAGGAACACAAGCGGACACGGCGCGTTCAGAGGCGCTGCCGCGCCGCCCCCCGCGGCCCGAGTCCCGCCGGCGGCCGCCCAGGCCGCACCTTCACCCTGCCGCCGGAGTCAGGCCCGAACTCTGCCATTCTCTTGAACATATTGNTGTCCCTCTCCAGCTCTCTTACAGGCCCCCTTAGTTAGTGGAAGTCTGCTCTGAAGTCTCCCTGGAGCCTTCTCCAGGCTGACCCCAAATCTCTGAGGAGGAGAGGAGTCTGAGGGGGTTTTTGATTTGTGGAGTTGCTCCATGCCCCAGTTGCACCCTCTGGTCAGCCCAGCTCTGTCCCTCCCCGTGATGGACTGGGAACTCGGTAGACTCCTCTGGGGAACTGCAGCCAGACCCTGCCTGCAAAACATTTTCCAGAGCATCCCCCTCCAGTGGTGCTCCTATGCCTGTGCTGGGACTCCTGGCAGACAAGAAGACAGTGAAGATCATGCCTAACCCAATCCCAGAAAGCAAAAATTGCCTGCCCTGTTCCTTGCATGAACAAGATCTCATGTGAACAGCACTGCTCAGCTCCATAATGTTACAGCTCTTCTTATTAAAACAAAGCAAGTTGGCAAGACTTGTAGCTGGGCCAGTCTTTTACAAGTGGTCAAGCTCTGTCTTCAAAGAAAAATTTTCTGACGTTAATTTAACTTCTGATTAATAACTGGCTTCTATGGAAAACTCTTTATTCCAGTAACAAGATGAACAAGAAGGGGAATGGTGCAGTTCCTGCTCTAAAGAAACCCTTTCCTTCCACATGCTCATGACTCCTCTACAGATCTCTCTTTGGGAAGGGTGGGCTTGAACATTGCTGCTTTGGTTTTTAAAGACAGAGGTGCAACCAACCTTTGTTAATTTGTCAGAAAGAGAACAGTATTAAGAGCATCAGAAACTCCATCAGAAGCTATCCTACAAACCCTGTTAAGACCCCATCTAGAAAAGTGTGCACCTTTCTGTTAAAAGGATATATAATAAAATGGTTTGGGTTGGGAAGAACCTTAAAGACCATCTAGTTCTCGCCCTCCCCCCCTGCCATGGGCTGGGACACCTTCCACAAGACCAGGCTGCTCAGAGTCCCATGGAACCTGGCCTTAAACACTTCCAGGGGTGGGGCATCCAGAACTTCTCTGGGCAACCCATTCCAGTATCTCACCACCCTCATAGTGAAAAATTTCTTAATATCTCCTGTTACAGAAAAAATAACTGAAAGGCAAATATGCAAGAACAGGGCAAATTGGTGTAAACACCATGTGTCCTAAATGTGTCAAAATAAAGGCAGAGAAAGTATTAACTAGCTGTTGCAAATGCCTGAGGGAAATAACTAGAGACCGAGCAGTATCAGCACAAAAATCAGATTAATATAATCTAGCCAAGAAGAAACTCAGGCAGCAATTTCCTTTTGCAACTCCTGGAGCACGGGAGGAGCACAATAGACATCCTGTAAGAAGTGCAGGAGCAAACACCCCAGACAGACCCTATGAGGTTTTAAGATAAATCACGGAAGAAGTTAAAGAATGCAGTTGCCTGCCCCAGGACAAGATTGAGCTTCATATCCCAGGCAGCATTTTCCAGTCTTTCTTGCTATTTTGCTTCCTTTTGTGGCCTTGCAATGAAGTATGGAAGGCTAAAACACACCCACACCATTCCCAACCTGTTTTGCCTATAAGTATGGCCAGTCAGAGAGAAGAACAGATACAGGCTCATTGAAAAAGAAATAAATTCATTTTTTTAAACCTCATACAAAGATTTGTTCACCAAAAGAATAGTTAATGGATTGATTATTTGAATATCCACAGGCTTGAATGTTGCTACCAAGATAGAAGCACATTTAGGAAAAGAAGTGGCAGAAGTGAAAAACTGGCACTGGACGTGTGCTCTGTGCCAACTGAAACAAAGAAAATTTCAAATGGAGAAGTCTTCAAGGCAGTCACTGAATTTCAGAGTCAGAGGCAGATTGTGGCTACGGAGGGAAAAACCTTTGTTGGAACATGTGGAATGAGAAGAATCTGCATAACAAGATGACACGGGAGAAACTGGAAATGGATGGGATTGTTTGAACTAGACCATGTTAGGCAGGTTCCCGTCTGTAGCAAAGGGCTGGGAGCACCCTGAAGAACACAAGTGCCAAAATCTGCTTCTACCAACCTATTTTGGGAGCTGCTGCACGTGATCTGCCACCATGCTGTAACTGTTGAGCCCAGCCTCTGTCCAAGTGTGCAGTTTAGGTGAAGCTTTATCATATGCCACTGCTGTGAAAGGAAAGAGCCACATACAGGGAGCTGCCTGCTCCTCAGGGCTGAGCCCTTTACCTGCCAGCTGTCCTCAGATGGCACACAGATAGTGACATACACAACTAATAAGGAACAACTTCCAACTCCAGATTCTCAGCTAAATTATCAGGTTCCTCAGCATTTTTACCCAGGTTAGGTCATTCTAAGATTTAATTCCAAAATCGTGAGGTTTAATTTTCCTTTTTTTTTGTTGTTTTTTTCTTAAGTTCAAAAGAGATGGTAACATTTTTATTCTTTGTAAGGGGATTACATACAATCTCACAGGAGCTGACCTTGTAGAAGTGTCATGTAAGACTTTCCTCAAACTTCTTCCAGTCCTGGAAAGGACAAACTGAGTGGGGGAAGAGGCCACCTGCTCCAAGGATCAAGTGCAGCTGGAGGTAGCACAAACCTGGCTCCAGCAAGGAATGGTGTACCACCATCTCTCTCACTAACCCTGACTGTTTTAACAGACTAATTTAATTTGATGGTAATGTGGTTTTGGCAAGTTCCTCCTTTTTCCCTTAAAGAGTTGCATTTTTAGAAACCTTCCCTTCTTCAGTAATATACCCAAGCCCCTCACAGTTAAAAATCGAAGATAGTTATTGCTGTAATTATAACTAAAAAAAAAGGAGATGATAATGTAGAGGTTTAAGTTTTATTTTGAAATTCTTTTTGAGTGAAAGCCATAAAACTAATTTCAAAATATGATAAATTACTAAACTAAACGAACAGGCAGGGGATAACTTGAAATTAGGAGGGCACAATACAGATCAACTTGCAATTAGGAGGGCACAGCAGGGATCCCATATGACAAAATATTTTTCTGAAGTATCATACTGTTACCACTGTGAAATTAACCCCAGGAAAATTTTCCTGGACTCCTGCTGAGATGGAAGCCAGCCAGCAGATAGCTTTAATCTTATGGAGATTTTATACTTACATAGAGAAGCTCAAAATACAGCTTTTTAGAGCTGCTAATAAAACATTGGCCTTCTCAGACTCTTTTTATTCTAAGTACTTTATGTACTAAAAAAAGAACCCACCAACCAATTTAGACATTATTTTCAGCAGTTTCTTCTGCAGGGTTCTGTTGGCCATTCTACACCATTCACCATTTTCATTACCCTTACACTACAGGTCTTTGAGAAAGTAGGGGCTATGAACCTACATCTTGCAAAGATTCCATGCTAAATCACTTTCAGGAAAGAGAGAACTGCAGTTTTAATTACATATAGGCTCCAATTAACTTTTTGAGGTGGGAGCCCAAGTCCCTTACAACCTGACCCATGAATAAGGATTCTGTTTGGCATGAATAGTCTCTGTTTCTATCTCCTGCCACCAGTGAGGAGCTATAACACATCCAAGCAGAGCCATGTATTTTTTAAGTGAAGCACAGTCTGCAGATTGTAAAAGGCGGCAAGGGTAGCCACCTGTCAAAAGAAGTAAATGGCTAAAAGGGAAATGGGACACCAGTGAGCCTCAGAAATCAGTTTTAAGTATAAGAGTAACCATTCTGAAATGCAGTCACTCCATAGAGCTCACTGCTCCTTCAGAGGCAAATGCTGCCTGTTCCACAGAGGAACCCACCCATCTTCAGAGGGGTTTTAGAGATGCATTCCACTATAGGTAACATTTTATCTGCCTGTGTGGACAGTATCTTTTTCCAGTGTTTTTAGCATCCAAGAAAGGTTTCTAAGCCTTAAAGTATTTCAGTACCCGTGTATCATATGGGGAAACACACAGAGGAATTTAAGAGCAGTGCACTGAAAAGGCATTCAGGCAGTAAACAGGGACTTTTTCATGAGGTGTCAAAGCAAGGAAAAGAAAATACAGCTTGTTTATTTTGTGGAAAAGGAGGGAAGAAGTGACTGCTATCTTCTTAAATTTAGGACAGTTGAGGACTATTGCACCTAGTTTTGCTGACAATGCAGACATAATTAATGAGATTATTAAGTGAAGAGGAGTGGTTTTTTGATGCCACTAGATGGCAGAAAGAGCCCTTTTACACTCCTTGATAACATCTACACCATTTTGAACGTGTTCTTCCTTGTGTGACAGGACACTAGGGGCCTATCTTCACCATTAAGATGCAGGATAAAAGAAAAAACCTACTCAATGACTGCCAGTGCTAAGCCGATTCAAGCAGTTTTGAAAAAACTGTTCACCAATACATAATTTTTAAAACCATCTGTTTACACTGGGTCCTTTCTGTAAAGCTGGGGAGCCTTGTTTGAGAAGAAATTAATTTTACTTCCCCTTTACACCAAGGGCACAAGATTTACAAGACTTCCAGCAGTCTGATGGGAAGCAAAATGCTAAAAATTTTCTGCAAATTGTTCAGAAGAGATGCATGAACAGGTTCAGATAACTGAAAGGAATAGCAATCTTCTACCTGCAGCAAAGAGCCCTGTTTCTACAGGGCTGCAATTGTTTTTCACACTCTCTCCAGAAACAAAAAAAGTGGAGAAAAAAGCTGAAGAATTTTTGATCACTTCCTTGAACCCCATATACTTTACAGAACATGAATGAGCATCAACTCATAAATAAATTCTTTGCTGTGTCTGGAATAATCCCCATTGCTAGTCAAGATACATTCAGAAAGTAGTGTCATGCTTTAAGTACTTTAGGATATGCTAAACCCATTGTCAGAGGTGTTGAGCGTGCAGACTACATTCCTTTAACAAATGTACTATGCTAACCAGGAGGTTATCTTTAGAAAAATGCTAACTTGGCAAAACTCCTTTCTCAGCTGACTACTTTATATCTGGGAGTGTGATACTGCAGGCCTTCCAGGGAACTCAGCTAAATGCCAAGGCAAAACATAGCTCCCGGCCATAAATGATTAAGTCAGTTTTTCCTTGCCTGATGTGTCATGATTTGTTATACTCCAGAATTTCAGGGTACAGACAACTCAAGTGCCTGCACCTGAACTTCATGTAATGTTTGTAAAAAAGGCATCTTCGTGATCATAAACTACACACATACCTCTGTCTTCCTTTACTCAGTCTGCACTGGACAAACTTACATCTTCTAGCTTGACTTTGTTCTGCCGATTTGGGTGTTTGATTTGCTTTCTGCTGCTCCTCTCTTTTGCAGCTTACCATTTTCCCTGGACAAGCTGCAGTATTATGGAACTGTCTGAATGATGAACCAGGGGAAAATTAAAAGGCAGAGAACAGCACTAATACTCCAAACCTGAGCATCTCTTTCCAGCCCAAACAAGGGTTAAAAAAGACATACTCAGTGCCTGCTTCCCTGAAGGTGCTCAAGATGTCTCACTTCCATAGAGACGAAATTTCCAAAACTAAAGCCTCTCTCTGATAAGTAACTCCTGTATTGACAGAAAATAAAGGAAAATGCCAGCTTTGTGAGAGAAGAAACTTCAGTAGTGCTTTCTGCGAGGTTGGTGCAGAAAAGGTGCAGCAGCAAAGGGAAGACTTCCTCTTCCTGTAAAAACATCTGGAGAACTCATCTGTCCCATTGCTTGGCATGCAAAACCCACAGCAGATGTGCACAAGAACTCCAGATCTTCCTCACAGAAAAAGCTCCTACAGTCCAGTAATCTCCCTTCAATTGCACTTAGCATAAGAACAGAAGGCTCACAGAACTGACTATTTTAGGCTCCTCTGCCAAACCTCACAAATGCCTTCCACCTCCCTTTCCTCCCAAAAAACTCACAGTCAATAATAAGGGCCACACAGTGAGGTTACTCAGCCATGTACAGCCATGTTCAGGTTTATCCTGGTGTGGATGATTTTGGGGTTTTGGCATTTTTATTTTGTAACCATCAGAGGACATGACAGATGGGAAGTTAGCTCTCTTTGCTGAGGTGGCAGAGAGGAAGCTTCTGCACCAGCTTCCACATTGCTAAGCACTGGAGGCTCTCCAGTCTTAGAGAAACAAGCAAGAACAACAATCTGAAGCCTGGATTCCACCACGATGTCTTCCTCCAGCTCACCTAGGGCTCTGGGCCTTACAACCTGCAGCAGTTATGAAGAAGACTCTGAAACTGGAGGCAAGGTTCTTACAAGCAGAATTGAGCAAGAAACTTTTCCTAATAAGCATTATCAAATTATTTTCTTGTCTGCAACTCAAAGGATATTTTCCCTAGGGAACTCTCAAGGAAAGAAAAGAAATCCCACACTTGTTATATTACCTTTGCCATTCTCCAATACCATTTCAAAGCGTACCTTGATGGTCTTGCATCCTGGTTAGTTGAGCTTGAACTGGTTAGTTATGCTTGAACACCTCCACAACAAATTCATCCACGTACTACTGAATCCTCACTGTGTTTGCCTTAGAGTATACATCCCATGTTTTTGGGGACAGGATGCTTTACACTTGTCTCACATTTCAGCAACTGGAACTGCTGAACACCCTAACCTGGAGGAAAATTGCAGGAAGATAACTTTGAAAATCAAGAGTTTGCAATGATTTTCCCCTCTGCTCTTAACCCAGAAGGAAGCCTGGAGTGCCCTGAACCCCACCAGCCATAGCCCAACACCGTTTCCATCTCTGACCCTTCATGCGGTCAATGAAACCATGCTACAACACACAGTCATGTTGTTAAAAACTCAGGTTGTAACAGTGAAATTTTGACACAGTACAGTAAACCCAGTGGCCAAGTTGGCTTTGCTATCCTGCTGCTTGCTATTTTGACAATTAATGTCTGAGCCCTTTAGAGTAAGTGAATGTTATTTCCATTATTGCAGGTTTAGAGCACTACCCAAAGAAATTTAGGTTAATTTTCTAATGAACATTTTGTTTCCTCTACAGAGACCTGTACAATTACCCATTGGGTTTAAATGCAGTCATGAATGTTGTGTTCTTCCAAGCCAATCAGATTAAATTTTAGACTTACTTTTGAAACTTTAATTTTTTTCCCCAATGAAAACCAGCGTTCTCACATAATCTTACCACTGTCAGATGCTAGAGGCTCATCACAGGCCAAATTTGGAGCCAACAGCACAGAAAATGATACCAGTAATCTCAGACGGTACAATGGATATAGCTTGTTTTGTGCCAGAGTGAATGAACTTTGACAAGTGTTATGAATTATGGAAGTTCACCGCTAAGAATGGCACAGTATAGCAATGCAAGTGGCTTTGTGTATGTAACACAGAGATGTGTTTTATGTAACACAATGTTCTGCTTTAGCAGCAAAAACGTTTGCCCATGTAAACCCAGTATCAAAAGCAGTTTTAAATCATCAGGAGATGGATACTGTCACTGGTACCAAACCAACGTTTTGCATGAAATGAGCTGACAACAGTTCAATCTGCCATACACCTGCTTTACAGCTGCTGTGTTTAACACTCACATGCTCTGCAATGATTAACATTTGCCAGATCTAGTCAAAGCAAGAAACCAGATTAAAAAGTTTTATCATCAGTGGTTTAATGCCTCCTATGAAGAAAGCCCACAGCTCCAAACATTACTACACTGATGTCTGAGTCTGAAAATGTAATTTTAAGAGACTGAAATTGCTTTATGCATATGCTTATTTTTCCTTTCAGTTAGCACATTTCATGTGGGTCACTGTATTTTACAGAAAAATAAGGTTAGCTTAAAAAAAAAGTCTGCACTTCTCACTGGCTGTAAACTCCGCAAAAAATCTTTAAAGACCAGATAAGGACAAGAGCTAGTATAAACTATTTCCAGATTCAGAAATAATTACAGCACAGAATCTAGCTGTAACTATCTTAGAATGTCCACCCTCCAAGTTTTAATGTCTGAAAATTTGAAAAGTCTGGCAATAATGAGAAATGCAAAGAAATTAGACAAGCTAAAAATGAAGACAGACAAAAGTATTTTTTAATATAAAAATGGTTTTTATTTCTTCAATACAAGGTAAACTACTATTGCAGTAGACCAACACAAAAGTTGGACAGCAAATTGCTTAACAGTCTCCTAAAGGCTGAAAAAAAGAAACCTATGAAAGCTAAAAGTTGTGCAGTATTTCAAGTATAACACCTAAAAAATAAGAAATTATCTCTAAACTTACAGATTATTTAAGTACCTCTGCTGAAAATGTTTTGAAACCCACATTTGCTAGGATACCATCTTACCTTGTGGAGAAATATAGGTCTCCAAAAACTCCAGTATTCAACAGACTCTTTGGCCTGCCAGCATCAGGAAACTGTTTACTATATATATAAAATCCTTTGGAGTCAGGCATTCTGACAGGCATCCATTTCCTTACATTTTGCATTGCAATTCTGCCTTCCAACTTGGACAACCCCCCTCCTGTATTTCAAACCATTTCTTGAATATTTTACTCATATACCCTTGTGCAAAGCAGGAACCAGGAAATGGAATGGTACAGGAAGACAATATAACCTTTTGTTTAGAAAGTCAGCAGTGCTGGTAATCATCATAAAAATGTTACAGTTTACCAAATAGGAATGTATTTCACCTTTAAAACACTTGGCTTTTTTTTTTTTCCTTTCTTTATTATTTTAAAAAAGGACAACTGTAAGGAATAAGTAAGGAATATGAATTTGCAATCACTTGTATTTATAAAAGCACACACATTCCTCATTTTCTTACATCTGAAGATCAAGGGAATGTCTGTTTCATAATGTGATAATAATATGCACAGTTTAAAACATTTTCTATTACAAAATACTGTGTACAAGAGGGTGAGGCTGAAGTCTATTAGTTGAATATACTCCAAAGTGTTATTTCTGAAATCATGTAAAAATCACATTACACTGTATGAATAGATGGGAATTTTTACAACCTAAATGCTCCATTCCATTGAGATCAAAGGTATACTGTTTACTGTTTTCAAGAGACTTCTGTAAAACTAGTGTATTTAGAAGATTTAAGCACAGGCATAAGCATTGGCATCATCCCAGAACCCACTGCAATCACTGGGGCTATAGAAAGGGTTCGAGAATTAACAAAAGTATCATATACAAATGGAATGAGGAGCTTTATTGTATTTTGTCCAACATGGGGGAAAACTAATCCCACAAGAACATCAAATTGATTAATTTCTATACCCCAAACTGCTCCTTAGTAAATTTATCCTCTAAAGCTAAAAGGAATTCTAAAAATACACAGGATGTCAGACCTTAATGGGGTATGGGGAGGAAAGGGGAGGAAGGTAAAACAACTACAAAACCAAAAAACCCCCAACTCGAACACCCCCATCCACCCCAAGCCAGTCTGAAGTATTAATTGCAAGGCATCATAATTGCAAGAGACAGTATTTCTGCATAAACATCATGATTCATTAGCATACTGCAACCATTATGTTCGAGACCTGTGCAGTCAATTACCAAAATAATTTGAATCTCAACTGAATCCACATTGCTTCTCTTCTATGTTAAAATTGCTATTTTGGAAAGAATTCAAATTAATTTTTTTTTAATATGGACACTGACCTGCACTTTCCTTCTCTAAAATCTTGAAGGGTTTCTACTTCAATGCAGAAGCAATTTAGTGTCTTAGATCTCTGAAGAATACCAGTCTTAAACGTGCATGTTTTATATTTAAATCTACATGACTGACAGTATCTTAACGAGCGTTGTATTAGGAAATTTAAGGCTGTATCTCAGTTTACACAAGAACCAAAGACAACTTTAAGAGGCTACGTATAAAATTCTATAAATAAAAACAGGAGCAAAGTCTGTTTAACCTGTACACAGAGAGCAAGTGGATAAGGAAAGAAAATCAGGAATTAAGTATTTCTATAAAGAATGCCATGTATTTTACTAGAAACACAGATGACAAGTATATACAACATTTAAATCTCCAATTATCCACATACAACTAGGAAAAAAACATTTACAAGGGTTCGGGTATGCAACTAAACAATCAGGTAAAAAAATACAGTTAGAAAAACGAAGCCTCACCAGTTTCAAAGGAACAAAACCAAAAAGTACTCAGTCCATAAAGAAAAAAGCTAATGTCTAAGTGTAATAAAAATATCTTCTTTAACATGAAAAACAACATCTATCCAAGCTTATAAGCCACACTGTAAATAAAAATTTGAAGTTCTGACAAACATTTTTCAAAATGTAATCAGAACAAAAATTATTGGCACAGAAAGCAAAAAGGGAATGAGGAAAAAAAAAAAAGACTGTACAGTTTCCAAAATGCTATGTTCTTCTTCTTAAGTACTTTGACCTGTCAAAACGTATAGTCCTGTAAAATTTTTACTTAAAAAAACCCACCCTCTACTTCTAGAAAATTAACCACCAATAAAACAAATTCTGTTGGTAAAGCACCACCACCCCTAAGTCACTACTTGTTAGTTTTGTTTTTCAAGATAAAGGACGCAGCCTTAAGATAATAATTTCAATGTTACTTATAAACTTGATATTTGAAAGAAATAAAGTATTTCCTCACAGATTATTTCATCCTTTCATCAGCAAAAGGAAATGAAATGCAGCTGAATGAATATTAAAGAGCAGTAGCCATCATGGCATCACCATCAGTCAGTAAGTTTCCAAAAACTGCCATTTCCTGCATGTGCACAGGAAATTGCCAGGAACATTTAGTAAACCAAAACTCGGTAAAAATTCTACTACAGATCCAGTTACACATGATGTACATTTTTGGTGTCTATCAGGGTCTTTGGGTCTTTTTCTGTATATTTTTTTGTTTTATAAAAAAAAAATCTAACAAAGGAAGCTCACAACAACAAGAATATTATCTAAATTGCAACACAGTACATTTATCAGTCAAAACTAAGTATCTGGAGTACAGGCAGAAATAATGGGCTTCATACAGGGATCTCATCTCTCAGGTCACAATGGTCACTCTGTTTAACTTATGTTATTTACCCGCTGCTATTCCCTCCCTGCTATTTCCATTGCCAGCAACGGAAATAAGTGAGTGAGAAATTACACTCTATGTAAAAAGAGCAACAGTCTCCTTAAATCTATTTCAATGTGGACTAAAATATCAGTTCCTGCATAAAATGCTTGTAAAGTTACTTTTTTTTATTTTAAAATTTAATATATCCACACAATGGAACATTACTTACCTGCTGCTTTTTCAGTATTAGCTATTCCCCATTTAACTGCTACAGGCAGGTAATTTCTTCCTTAAACTTACTACACACAGTAGTAAATAATGTTTTTAAGTAAAGAAAAAAAAGTTACAAAAGTACTGTTTGTAACCAATACCTATTCACAAAAAAAAGCAGGAAGTGACTCATGACTTGCTTGATACAACTTTCAGTTTTACAAAATTTTTAAAGGCAGTTTTCATTTTTAAACAGGATTAAACAAACACGTGAAATATCTTCTCAGTAGCAAATAGTTCAATAAACACCAGTGATCCCATGCATGAGGAACTGAGGTACACAATTTAAGAAAAAAAGAAAAAGGGGCAAGTCTGAAGCTGTAGCCAAGTCCAAAAGCATCAACCTGGCTGCAGGAAACCTGGTTGAATAGTAGGTGCCAAAAATATTAGAGCATTTCAGACTTATGCAAAACTTTTGCAGTTGCACAAGCTACTGGTCCCAACTCAGTAAAGCATAAAAATCACTCATGTATGCAAATATGATACTTAAAGCATACTTAATGTTTTCATTAAGTATGAATGTAACTACATTCCTTGAAATTTATGAAATGTAAGCACATGTTTTATATGCTCTGGAAAAACTAAACAGATATAAGTGCTTTCCTGAACAGGATAACATTTTAAGTCAGCTGTAAAATCTTCAAAATTGGTAAAAAAGAAATCAAGAGGCTTCTAAGAGTTGCCTCTTAAAGCCATCTGAGGTCTTGAAACTTAACTTAAAACATTAAGTGCAGCTATTTGAATGAGTGACAACTCCAAGAGCACGTCCGTTACGTAACGCTTTACAACAGACTAAAAGTGAGCCTTTGCGCAAGGCCGACAGAAACTAAGCTTTTGCAGCTTTTATGAAATTTCTATTTGCTTGCATTTCACACTTGATGAAATTTAAAACAAATTCTTTAATTTGACGCCTACTTTCACTGAGTGCTCCAATAATTTGTTTTTAGGTAAATTTACAAAACCTCATCTGACAAATTTAACCAATGCCAGTTTTTGCTAAGACATTTAAATATTGCCCATTGGTAAACAAGGACATACAAGTGTACCTTCTCTTTTATATGCATGTGTGAATAAACCCCGAAGTATTAAGAAAATACCAAACCCATGAAGTAATAAAAATGGTAACATCTTGTTTCTTCTGGCACATTTCTAATATACAACTATGTACAGACTGCTATGGCCTTGGGAGTGGACAGGGAACACACACAAGCACTATTACTATAAAACTGTAAACAACTGCAGGATTTTGCGTGTTTTAAACCTAACCTTTCTACCCCTTATTACGGGCAGTTTAAGTTCATATGAACAGTTCAAGTTTATAGTAACTATAGTGTCAATCAGGATCAGGGCTGTATGAGAGATAAAATTTTCAGTGCGCTAAAAATCACAGATCTGGGACTATCTCTCCTCAGAACAACTGACCACAGAGAACTGCAGTTTTTACAGTTTTATATGTCAATTAGCAAATTCACAAGCCACCTAGGTAAACACTGCTAAAAAGCAAAATAGCATTAAAGGTTTTATGTAACCACCTATTTTTGTATCAAAATTGAGTGGGAGAGCGCAACATTAGTACGTTTAACTCGCTGAATGCAAGATTAGGTTGAGGCATATGCAAGAACTATTGCGATGTTTTTGAAGACAGCAATGTTTTCATTGTAACATATTCTTTAAATATTGCTGAACACATGACTTTTCCCTGAGGTGTAAACATCAAATAACTTGAACAGCTTTACACATCAGCCCCATTAAACAGTTTATTACAACACTACATCTACTGTAATCAGTGGTGCTGTGTACAGACATTATATGAACAGTTTAACATGAACAAACTACTATAAAAACAAGCATTTACTTGACTTTCTTCAATTGCTTGCACATTATAATTGCCAAATGTATATAACCAGTAATAAAGTTGCAAAAGCTATAAGATTTAAATCACACAGGTTTCCCTCAAATAAAACAGTTAAGCAACATAAAAAAGTAAAAGAGCTACTGGTTACCATGTATGCAGATTTGCTTTATTCAGATCTATTCCTGTTCATTTTATCCATGAATCCTTACAGGCTCAGTTCAATCACATGAAGCAAACTGCTGGACAAGCATCTTTCCTTGAAGAATGTATCTTGTCTTGCATGCTGTTCCTCTTCCTTCAGCTGTAATGTGTCAAAATTTGTGATGTAGATTTTGCTAGTCCCCATAACACATAGAAAATTGTTGGCTTATCTATACATACACAACTCGTGCATCTACTTCACCATGAGGCAAACTAACACAATATACCCAGAAGCAGTAGCTACTCATTTGAAGTTGTTTTCTAATACAGTAATTAAAAATAAGATTAATGTTGTTGTACAACAAAATTGAAAGAATATAAACGTCACAGTTAAAAGTATTGATGATAAAGAAAGATATAACTACTGCTCCTGTGACTGACGGCAACATTTATATAGAATACTTCCTAAAGTATGCATTCTGCAAGAGTAACTGAACAAGAATTTAAAGTAATTTTACCACAATTCAATTTTTACATTTTTACCTGCCCACTTACAGAAGTTTTAAGCTGGTTTAACATTTAAGTAATATATTGATTGTATAATGAAGTGGATGGCTCACAGCTCAGTAACATTTAAAAGCACACAGAATCTGACACCAGTATTTCAAAATTTTCAGACTCGTGGCAAGCTGGATGGGGTTCACATCTAAAAATACACACTTGCAGTTTAAGCACAAGAACCCACATTTCAATTAATACAATGTAGATTTTCAGGTTTCCTTACCTACTTACCCTAGAAAAAACCCCAAGCCCTACGTCCTACTCTCATCTATTTTGGCAAATAAGGGAACCACACAATTCAGAGTTAATTACTGTAAGAGTTAACAAAATACTTGTGATGGTATAATTCCATACACTGGATTTCAGTTGAATTCCGTTACAAAACAGTTAGCTATCTTAATTTCATTTATAATCCACAATTTCAACAGTCAGTAATTTCAAAACGGTTTCAATCAAAGTCTTAAAAAAGCCAACACATTAAATTATTCATTTGAAAACCAAGACATTTAGAGAAGCAATTTCGTGAACATGCAACAGTACACAGCTGTCAAATATTCTTCTACCAGTACAATAATTTCAAAGCTGGGAAAACAAAGTATTCAATTTTTCTTCTTCATTTCCTCAAAGTGTCTGTTAACTTAAAATAACTTAAAAAAAAATCCAAAGTATAACCAAGTAGACTCTATACACTACAGTATGCACATAAACTAATCTGAATCAGCAAGCGAAATTTCTTCTCTTACTCACAGACTTTGTTCTTAAGTCCTGAATGCATCAGCCAGTAACTACTTTTGGGGAATTTCCTTCCCCAGAGGCCGATGTTTCCATATGTGTTATGTAATTTTGAAATTAATTAGTAGCAAAGTGACAAAGTGCTGCCTCCACCAGAAAATTATGTTCGGAGTTGTGACCTAAGTTAGCACAGACAGAAGAGAATCTCAGTTTTCCAGTGGGGAAAGTAAGTACCTGACAGCTGTGAGACTGCACGTCAGAATTTGCTGCTCTCATCATACAATTGCTGCAGCCAGAATTATGGATCTTTATTACGTCTACGGCAACAGTTAACAGATCCAAAGCACCCTATATATGATTTATAATACTACTATAAGAAAGCTCCAGTTCCTGGGAATAATTTGCTAGATTTATAAAAGTACTTATGGAACTACAGAAACTCCAAAGAATGCACAATAAAGTGAATTTAGGATTCACGTTTTTTGGTATAGACTCTTAAGATGGTCAGCACCCCACTGAGCCTTCATTTTTAAAAACATGACCAACTAAAATCCAAAGTAGTGTACATTTCAGTTCGAAGTATTCTGCCACTATATCTTGGCAAAACTGGAAACCCTTGTGGTTCCAAAAAAAAAAAAATCTGTATGGATTATACCTGTGTGCTCAGCCCTTTTCAGTATTCTACAAGCCAAGTAGAATATTGAAGCAACAAACAACTTTAAAAAAAATAATTAAATCTCTAGTCAGTATTTCTTGCCAATACTGTTTTCCATCTGCCTTAAGCTCATACATAAGCTATCTGTCCCAAGCATGTGTTAGATTTGTACAATTTAACACCAAACAGCAGTCAGTTTCTCAGCATTTCTACCAAAATTTACCAAGTCTACCCAAATTTCAGACTTAGGTGTTGAATAGACATTTTGTGGTTTAAAAGTTAGGGGTTTATGCCAGAATATTTCACAAATGAAATCCCAGAACTTCAGTTATCAAACATTTCTGTATTTATGCAAGATGCAACTTGAGCACTTTTTTACCCACAAAGACACACTCTTAAAACAAAACCCAATATATTTCTTTTATATATATATATATATATCAAAAGCATCTTGCAATAGCAGCTCTAACTTTTCCCCTGTAATTCCAATTATCTAAATAAGCACATAAAAGCTTTAAACAGCCTTTAAAATTTTGAAAATTCTACAGCAGTTTTAAAGCTGTGTATACATATACCCATCAAGTTTTATTATAGTAGTTTATTTTCAGAGATCGAATTTCAATCTCACATGTTCACAGTTCAGTAAAATGCACAATATACATTTGTTATTGTATCCTAGAATCTCCTATGAATTACTTCATGTAATTCTCCTTTATTTTATTCTATACATGAAGAAAAAAAATACACAAACCAAAACCCCCACAGAAAGTATCAGCTTAAAAGCCAAAAAATTCTTTTTAACCTACATTCCAAAACATCACAAAATACCCCAAATATTCTGATGCTTTAGCTATAACATAGTGAGAAAGAAGGAATTTCAAGTTTGACTTTCTATTTGTCTTTCAGCATGTAAGCAGAGATACACTTGTGGTTCTGTTCTGTTCACCATACACATACAGACTATTTTATCACCACTACCATCTTCTCACATTTGCTGCCTGTTCCCCCCTCCTATTATGAGTGTACTTACCTGTTGCTTTTGTTCAGTCTTAGTGTATAATTTAATATCAACACAACAACAACTTCATGACTGCATAAGTAATTTTACACGGGGGAAAATCCTCCTGAACTAATTTCATTTGTCAAGTATCTTTCTTCTATTATCCCAGCCTGTCTATTCACCAAAAATAACTGATGAACAGAGAGGTGCATTCAGAAAATTCAACCTTTAGTTTACAAATTAAAAAGATATGAATTATTGGCAAGTATTTTTCACATTAATGTATGAGGAATAGACAAAAATGTAGATCGGGCTGCCACAGGAAAACATAAAAATGAAGATCTCTCACGTCTCCTCTTTTTTTGATAAAAAGAAATCTTAGTTCTCAAACCACAATGAGCAAAAAAAAAAAAGTGAATTTTTTCCATTCTTTGAAGAATATGGCATCAAACCAACATTTTCACTTCTGTGTTTCATATGCCTAGAAGTTTCTTGGGGAACTTTTCACACAGAACGAATTTGTCAAAACTAATGAATTCACAAATAAAAAAATCCAGGATGTGAGGAACTAAAAATATATGAGTGTCTAAAGACACCTCAGAAGTCAATAAAATTACAGCAACTTATTCATGGGAAAAAAGTAATAAAAGTTATGCATTTGAAAATAAGTAGCATAAGATATTCCGTTCATTTTTTAAATCATTGTTTCACCCTCAAGAAAATCAGATTCACCACTGAACATTAACAGACAAACTATATGTTTCTGCAAAGCACCAGAGTAATGATAAAACAGACTTTAAAAAGCACATGAAGCAGTGGCACTGCTTGCCTCTATCATGCTATGCTGGATTTCAAATACTGAATCAGATGCACAAAGCATTATTTCTCTGGTGAATGCTAAATACAGAACAATGGTGCCAGCCCCACATATGTGCTTCCCTAAAACCACACAATTAAAAAAAAAAAAAAAGAAAAAAGAGATCAGGTAAATAATATTCATAATAGCTTAAGACTAAGACCTGATATAATTCTAGACAGGTATGTATACCCAGGTCTTGAACAATGCTACCACATGATTCACTTAATATTAACTAAGAAGCTTATTATTAAAATAGCATATTAAAAATAGGCATTTTCCAACTCTTTACAAGGTTTTTTAAAAGGCTAATTTCATACTTCACTTGATGTTTAAGTGGTTATTAGCACAGTCACAGGACAGTTCCAACTTAGAGAAGCAAAAATATAATGAATGCTGTGTAAGCCATCAGTACCATTTCCACTCCTACTGACAAAAAATTCCAACCATGTTACTTCTTGAATCACTCAAAAGCTGAAACTAACTTCAGAGTGATCTGAGAGCAGTTTTTGAAGAAGCATATAAGCCTCAGACTTTCAAATTGTTTTGCTTACAGTGGTTTGAGAGCAGAAAAATCAGAGAATAAACATGAAATATGGAGTACAAATTCTACATACATATCAACTATTACAATGTTGTGGTTTTGTCTTTGCAATTCAATCCAAATCCAGTTTAAATAGGAAATAATCGACCCAATAACAAAAACATAAAATGAAAACCTTAACATTCAGCAGTTATAGAAATTCAGACAGATTAAGATTGGGACAATGTATCAGCTAGAAATACATTACTGAGTATCAGTTAAATAAAAAAATATTCTGCCTAATAAGTCAGGACTCATGCTAATGAGGTTACATTACTATTCTGTTTGTACACATTAATTTTGCTGTTAATTCTTCTAAATGTCATTCTATGGGGTTCTTAGTTTTTTTGACTAATACTGGTTAGATATTTATCTTAAATCCACTGTTCTCTTTTATATTTATAGGTTTTCTGTGAGCAAAGGCAAGGTGTTCCAAGGAAGCATTCAGCATATTCAGTAATTCAGGAGAATGGATTGAAGCCTTACTCAAGTGAAGGTACAAAAACCTTGCAAGAATTTAATTTTAAATCATGAAGTGTACAAACAGAAGTGTAAACACCTGGTATGGTACAACTAGACTTTTAATAGAGTTTTATTGTTATAAACATATTTTGTAAGTCACTCCAATTTAACCCATCTCTATAAATGTAATACAGTACAAATCGAATTTCACTGTTTACAAAAGTGTTCACAATGGACCCTCAGAATCCTTCTGAACTAGACGTGTAACAATTTGGAAAAATGCCAGTACAGTATCACAGTTATGACTATAGGTACACAATAAGGAGAAATATAGGTGCCATTCATAGGGTGCAGGCACAGAGGCAACTTCATGTTTTCTGGCAAAACACATTAATATGGGGAATAACTCGTTTCAGCACTGTTGATATTTATTAAATGACTGAGTGTTAAATCCATTTATGAATATTATTCAATGTAAAAAATGAAACAAAAAATGTATGGCAACATACATCTTAGTGAAAATGAAACATACAAACCAGGAGATAACTGTATTTCTTTTATATGTGTGTGTGTATAAATATATAAAAACAAAACTACAGTAAAGCTCTTCTTCATTAAGACAGCAACAAGACAAAATGTTTACAACTTAACTTAAAAAAAATACCAAATGCTTTCAATTACATGTAGTATACTAAATTTGCCCTTTAAAGCAAGTTCTTAGGACCCATTTTCTTCGCACAAGGGAATCTTACCAAGACACCCTTTTGAAAGAAAAGAGAAGTCCCAACACACAACAAAGCTGAAAGATCTTGCAAATATAAATCCCACCCGAACTGAGACTGAAATCACAGCCTCAGTGTAAATTGTGCTTCAGAAATTATGAAATGTAACCTAATGCTGTTTGATATATTTTCTTTGGGTAACAGGGTAAGAAATCTGTACCTGGCACAGTAAATCTCTATCTATGTGCACAACACTAAATACACAAAAATTAAAGCTAGGTTAGTAAACTATGCCAAGGGTTAAAAAAATTATCTTTCATTCCAGGCTATTAACAATTTTTAGTATGGCTTGCTCATCTCCATCAGAAGGAAAACACTCTGGAAATGCATCCATTACTCAGCTCAATGGTTACCCCTATTAGTAACAACTATTTGCAAATATCAAAAATATGCAGTTATTATAAAAGGTAAAAACCCAGTTCAACAAAAGAAACTACATTTATTTTTATTATATGTGTATTTTTACATTCTGTTATTTTACAATTAAGAACCACAGTTGATATTTTTACTGGATTCCAGAAATATTTATACCAATCAATTTTTAATGGCAAGAAGTGGCATTAACAGAAATATACTGCCAACTTTATTTTAGCTGCCATGTTTCATCTTCCTATTTAAGCCTTTGACTCCCCTTCTCTAGGTCAGCTACTTCGTTTTGTGTCCCCTGCTAACATATGAACCCAAGACAACATCCCACTTAATTCTCAACACACTAAGAGCATTTCGTATCATAATTTGTTCTCTCCCAGAAAAGCATCAGTGACACAAAAAACCTGACTGAAAAACTGACACTTAAACACATACAAAACTTTATTTTCACTTAGGACTATACTACATTTTATTTGACTTTTAGAAGTTTTTCTCTGTAATGTCTATAAATGAACTTCCATGAATAAATAACACATGCAAATCTGGAAACTAAATCTGAGGGTAAGTGTAAGAAATGGAAGCTGGGCAGACAGGCACATCTACAAGCTTTAATTTCAGTGTAGATGTAATGGGAAGTTCTTTTAAAAAGGGAAAAGACCACTAGAGAGTCACTATTAGGTAGGGTTGGGGTTTTTTTTCAATTGTCAAATATAAGGAATCATGGGTAGCTTTAATTCCCAACCCTCAAAATTGTACATTATATAATGTAAACATTTATATGTATTTTAAAGCAGTACACTGAAAAAAACCATTGTTTAGCATGGTACTCTAGCTGTCTAGACATCTGATGCATACAAGACTTCAGATACATGAAATAAAAGAGCACGTTAGTTTGTGAACAACCAGAAAACAATCAATTCTTTCGTCATACATTTGTTTACTAGTCTTCAGAAAATGACTTTACTACCACAAGAGGGAGGGACTGCAAGATCAGGGTGGTGGGCAACAACTGATAATAAATTTTACTGAAGATTAACACCTGAATTTAGCTAGAAGGCAGAAGACACTGACAGGTCATATTTCATAAAATAAAGAGCAAATCCTGGTTATATTTCCTGAATTTGACTAAAACTCACCAGGAAAAAAAACCCATAAAAGCCAACACAAAACAAAACAACAAAACCCACAAATACTGAAACCCAAAAAATCACCACTGTACTTGTGCAAGGACAGTAACTGTATGGACACTGAAATAATCCACACACAATCTATGAAGGGCTAAATGCTGCAGTCCTTACACAAGTATACTTTAAAATACAAAATTAGTATTTTTAAACACAAGTAAGAAATAAAACTGTAAAATTCATATAATCTTCTAAGATTACAAAAAGAACAGTCTGACTTACTGCCTTTTTAAGAAGTGGTTCAATCACGTTTCATAAAAGCTGGGAACACTATTATCAGCCAAAATAAAAGAAGTGGCATGCAAAATGTAGACGATAATTGCACAGATTCTTACTCCCTCCCAAGACTAGTTAGTTACCTGTTTTTACTTACCTATGTTCATGTCAGGTGCTGCAAGAAGAAAGTGATTCAGTACATACTGCAGGATCATTTAAATACAGACATGAATGGTATAAATGATCTCAAACCTAGAGTGGTTACTTTTAGTAAGTCAGTAAAGTTCAAGAATATGAAAGAAATGCTCACCTTCTTTAACGGTGACGATATTCTCTCTCTCTGTCTCGTTCTCTGTCACGATCTCTGTCACGATCACGATGCCTCTCTCTCTCACGGCTTCTCTCCCGGTAATAGTCATCGTGACGATCTCTACTACGTGATTTGTGGCGCCTACTTTTTTCTCGTGACCTACTGTGGTCCCTCTCTCTGGATCGCTCACGTCTTCTAAAAGAAATTACTTCATTAACTTTTTCTTCAAAATACTTGTCATCCCCACACCAGTTTTGTACTCTGCTTATGAGTATGAATTTGACCAAAAACAGGTATGAGAGAAAGATCTGTTCATCGTGCTGCAGGTGTATTTTTGTACATACAATTAAAGATACCTGGTACGAAGAGTGGTGGCTAAGAACTCAGTTACAGGTAAGAGGCACCCACTTTCTAATCTAGCAAAGAAAAGTCAAAGTATATACTCAGAATGGAGGATGACTGAAATCAGCTGGGGGAAATGCACCACATCTCAAATGATCACTACAACATGGCTGCTAATCTACATATGGAAAATATGTGCCAAAACCACTAAATTACACTAAGAGTTAAATTGAAGCTAGTCAGATCAATTTTGAAAAGAGAGTTCATTAAAAGGCAGCTTTCCTAAGTTCAGGAAACCCTTATTTGGTTCTTTCACACATTTCTTGTGCAACTCAGCAAATCACTAAACTTCTTACGTGCCTTAGTTTCTTCTCTGTAAACTAGTCCTGCACTACACCTTCTCTTTCCTAAGTAAGAGCAGATGGAAGAGGAAAGTTTTACCTGGATCCAGAACCATAGGACTTGGACTCAATTCCATGAAGGCAGTCCTGAAGAGAGCTAATAAGTACTTTGCAGCGATCATCTGCAGATACTTTGGACTGTTTGATTAAGGAAATTGCAGTTACCAAGGTCTCTATAGCACTTCCATAGTCCCCTGAAAATGATGTAAGATCAGGATCAGAAAATTAAGCAAATTAAAACATAGATTTCTATCTGTAACAGTATTACCATTTTGAGTATCTTCTCTTAAGCAGCCATCTAGATAATTTATCGTAGCACCAAATATTAAAATACTGTCCAGATCAGTACTCAGGTTTTCTTAAGCTGAAGCACAGTACAAAATCAGTCATAAGTTGTACCTAAATTCAGTGTCCTATTAGGAAAATGTGGTTTCAGGCCTTCCAGATTCCTAATTTAAAAAAAACGCTATAAATTCTTTTCAGTTGGGTAGAATAGCAAACACATTAATAGAGTTTTACTAACCAGCACTGGCATCTGATACAGCTCTCGAAATGGCACTGCTTGAGATTGCCCTATTTCTGTTCATGATTTCTTCAAATTCTGCTTCACTTAGAGGTGTCCTTGCAGCATCCATTTCTCTGCAAGCAATAAAACTAGTATTTAAAAGGTTAAGGAGAACTTCAGAAGCTATCATTGCAATTTCAACAATCCAAGTTTGCAACTTTAAGCAGTGACAAACAGAAAAGAAAGCAGGATCTGGGTTTGGTTTTGGTTAAGGACCATCATTACAGTATAAAATCCTGAAAGCTTAAAAAAAAAAACCCAAAAAACCCCAACAAACCAACCAACCAACAAAAAAACCCTCAAAAACCAATTAAGACACTGCTGTATAAATAGACTTATTTTTTGTTCATCCCATCTATTTCAAACACTCAGCAGCACTTAATATTGTGCTTTACAAATATTTACAATTTTTGTAAAATCCTTGAAGGTACGTAAATAGATATTCCCAACTGAATGGATGTGGAAATACATGTACATAGGCAATGCAACTTTGAGCAAAATTAGAGATAATTTTCATAACAGTACTGGAATCAGAACTATATGATCCTGTTTCCCCCATCTTAACTAAGACCAGAATGCTGTAACTTTTGAAAAACGAATATAGTTATCATCTTTAAAACACTCAATTTTCTGAATGATATGTCAGCATTTTACAGCAATTTTTTATTTTTTTTTAATTTCTGGTCAAGTTCAAGGTACTCCAATTTAATCTCCATACTAGTCACAGTAAGGAGGAAGCAATAAAGCAGAATCCTCATACTCATTACACTTCAATTATCAGCTACCTATAGAGAGTTTGCAAAGTAACAAAAGTAAACCTAAATTTTCCCAAAAGTTTTGCAGTGTCCTATTAGCCAGTCTCTGTGTCACATAGAAAATTTGGAGAAATGTGTTAAGAGATAAATGCTGAGACTGTCAAACTGGCCCACTGCTTGATATTTCTAGAACAGTGTTAGTTCTTCTGGTAGAAAGAAAATGCAAAATAATAAGCAATGCTATCCTCTTAATTGCAAGAAGTGGAACAAGATCCTATAGCCAGTTTAGCATAAGAGGAAATGTCTAAAAATTCATACCTCCCTGAGTTTTGAGTATTATTTTTCGTGTGCCTCCCATAGAATGGAATATGTAATTTTTCTCTTATGGACATGTTATTTCCAGTGAAACGCCTATGATATATAATTAATGACAATTTAAATAGTTATGGATGATAGCTTTAACATTATTAATGAAAATACTGGACAGTAAGTTATACTGTCCTATTCCCACTCCTTCCCTCCCCAGACATTCTATAAACTGCAGACAACCTTGATTTTGTCCATCAAAAAACACCCAACACTTTATAGTCTTATATTTCAGGCAATTAAGCCAAATCCTTGAATTTCTATAGGTTTTTTTGTATGAACATCACACGTACAAATGCTTGGAGGGGGTTAAACTTTGTGGTAAAAAAAGAATCAAAGCAAAGCATCCTTGCAGAAAACATTTTAAGCCAGAAAAGTGTGTCTCATGCCAGCAATAAAATTACTACTGAAAAATTCAACTCTAACTATGTAAAATTGTCTCTCTTACAATTTATGCCAAAATTTTTGACAAATACAAATATGGTGAAAATCAAGAAACAGCAGCAAGACAGAGATGCTTGAAATCACAGATGAAAAAGATGTTTCAAACAAGAAGTGAAAAACTTGACAAGTCAAGTCAGGGACTTAAGAATTCTGTCGCAGATAGGATTAACCATAGAAAAAGCCACTGCTACAAACACAGCAAGATTGCACCAAATGAGCAGAAACATCTTGGTAGTAAAGGAAGGTAAAAGTCTTGCAGTAAATTCACACCTGGCTTTTAAGACAAACACTAAGTTTTAATTAAATCCTGAAGAAAAAAGGGACAAGCAATGCTGCTGAAAGATGAAAATGGTATGAGCTTGGTAAGACCTCAACATTTGCACATACTCAAAAAAGAAAACTCCAGAGCATTCTTAAAAGGCAGCCTGCAAAGCATGATGGAACAGGTAAAAGTCAGAATTTCCAGTTAAGACAGAAGCACAACCAGAAGCTGCTGCATAAGAAGTGATATATAAGTTTACACGTAGAACACATGGAATGATGACACTGCCAAATAAAGCAAAGACAAACAGTTCAGAGCTGAAAAGGGAAAGTAAGATTACTGGTGTTGCATTTCAGGATTTTCTTCCTGCTGCAAACATGTTTCTCAGATTTATTCCCCCGGAGAAGCTAAAAGGGGCAAACTAAAGGACTGGTGGGATCCCTTCTGGCCCTACTTCTAATTGTTCCTAACATTTGCATTAGAAGGGAAAAATCAAATGCTTCCAACAAGAGGAATAAAATCTGCTACCCAAACACATTAGACCAAAAGAACTCACCTTCCAGGTGGCCCATAGTCACCTCTGTCATATGGTGGAGGGCGGCCATACGGATCTGTTGGAGGTGGGCCACGGCTGTCTGAAGTGGGTATGCCACTATTGGCAGGTGGGGGGAAGAAAGCTGGATTCACATGTGGTGCCGGTGGTGGAGCACCTGGAGGTGGCCCAGGGAGATGTGGAGGAGGTGCAAGAGTCAGGGGTGGCCCAAGAGGGCCAGGCGGACGAGGGGGAAATGGACCCGGAGGAGGAGGTGGACCCTGCTGAGGTGGTGGTGGACCTGGTGGTGGCCCATAGCCTGGAACTGGTGGAGGAGGGCCTGGAGGAAGTGGCCCAAGTGGAGGCTGACCAAAAGGCTGTCCTGGAAACAGAACTGGTGGTGGTGGACGATCACCACGACTAGGAGGTCCAGCTAATGGAGGTGGGAGGACCTGACCAGGAGGTGGAGGGCCTGGTGGGCCTGGTGGGCCAGGAGGACCTAAGGGTGGACGTGGGGGAGTTTGTCCAGCTAAAATAAAATAAAAAAAACAACAAAAAAACAAAACAAAACAAAAACAAACAACAAATAAACTTGAGTGAATAAATACAAAGAAATTAAATTCTTTTAAATTCTTCCTTTTTTTTATTCTTAAAAACAAATGACAAAAGAAAAAGAAAGCAACCCTCCCTCCCTGAACATTGTGCAACACGTACAAGACATGCATGTTCCTGCTGTGGATCCAGTAGATTAGAAAATTTTTAACTTATCTGTATCTATTGATACTAGATATCTAGAGATATCTAAAGAGAACAGCATTATCTTGAAAACTGACAACTCCCCATCTCAAATCACTTAATCACCGGCTGTTGTTTCCAAAACCCACAAGAAGATTACAAAAGCTAGAAAACATTGCATCTTACTGCAGCTAGTCTTTCATATGGGGCTAAAATTAGGATAAAATATATATTGAAACTATAGGAGAAGCTGTATTGGAGAAAGTAATGTAAATGCAGTATCCAAACCGAATTTTAGATTCTCATTACTGGTTTTTCAATTTGACTATGTCCCTTGGACTGTTGGTAGATAATTTATTACTGAATGACATTTACTGAAAAATACATCAGCTGAAAAAAGAACTTCACTGCAGTGCAAACCTGATTGTTTAATAGATTTCTTCCATATCAGATACCTAACTAAACATGAAGACCTCCTCTTCAAATTTCTGGTGCCAACTAACTGACCTGTCAGCGGGGATGAATCAAAGCTGAATTTCTGATCACGTGCAAACTTGTACTACAGTAAGGAAATTAGTTACTTTACACGCTGCAACATAGGCATTCTCAGCACATACATCAAATCAGAAAATCTGAACTATACTACACTAAAGCCAAATCCACTTGCTAACGTGATCTATTTTAATTTTTTTCATACTTAAAATATGTATATTGACATAGTATAAAGAATGTATCTAAAAAAGCTCTTATCTTGCTATCGAATTTAGCAAGTACAACTTCCTGTTGAACAGCAACAAAGGAACAGTCAAATCCTACAGTCTAGCTGTGAACACTGATTATGGTTCATGAATTGCCTTGATCTTTATCATTTCCCAAATAAGCATGCCACACTGAAACAAGAAACACAAGTAAGACTGAAACTCCATATATGAATAATTTTACCTGGGAAAGGCGGTGGTGGCCCTCCTGGCCCTGC
Source organism: Dicrurus megarhynchus (assembly GCA_013399195.1). Classification (NCBI taxonomy): domain Eukaryota; kingdom Metazoa; phylum Chordata; class Aves; order Passeriformes; family Dicruridae; genus Dicrurus; species Dicrurus megarhynchus. The sequence goes on along the minus strand of VXAD01000866.1, from coordinate 182,499 downwards.
TGGTCCAGGGAATCTGTCTCCACCTGGAATGGCACCTGGAAAACGGCCCCGACCTCTATTACTAGGTGGAAATGCTGCTCGTGAGCTTCCTCCTGGGGGACCAGCTTTACCTTCCCCAGACATCTGGCCAGACTGTGTGGCTGCAACAGAAAAGCGGAAGTGTCATTACATACATTTAAATAGGTTAAAGCATTTCAACACTTGATCTAAAGTTTTATGCAGTTCTAAAACATGACCTTATGAGCACCAACTTGCTCCCCGTACCCAAACCCAATGCATTTGGGGAGGAAAACATTCTTTGCTAAAATACTTTGCTCCACACTAAAGGAAGAGGATCTGGAGAGACTGCCAGTCCTTCCTTCCATTAATCCCAAGGCTACAAATGATTAGGACTGGGAAACACAAGACATGGTGATGAAGTACAACACAGAACCGCTCTTCCCCATTCTGTCACAAACAGACAGTCCACACATTAGAACTTAGTCCAGTTTGTCTACAAATGTTAAATTTCTAAATGCTCTTGTGCTTTTTTTTTTAGATTACGTCCACAAGAAATTGAGAAAGCATCTCCAGATGTTAAGATTTGCACAAAGCTGCAACCTTCTTTCAGAATGCAGCAGCTCTTCAGTGTATGAAGTGATTTCTTTAAACAAAGATACTACTTCACTCACCTGGACTCTAAGTATTTTATAGCTATTTTAAACTGTGTAGAAATTATAAGATACTGAGCTAAAAACCTGCCATTCTACTTTTTCTTCTTTTCTAAGACAAAATCTAAGAAAAGCTTACTTTTTCTTGACTGCATTTCAAATTGACTCAGAAACTGTTTATTACACGGAGTTACAACAGGATTCTGCCCATGCAATTCTCTTTTAGGCAACAAATCCATCAACTTTTTGGAGGATGCTTCCGATCCCACACCCACAAGGGCAAACCTGAAAGGAAATGAAGAAAGTTACAACACAAATTTTCCATTTTCTGACATCCTGACACCTCATGAAAAAATTACACACAGTAAGCGAAAGAATACTTGAAAACTAGACACAGAAATTGTCTCACAGGTCTTAGTCCAGTTTTTGGAACAGATAAAATAACTTACTCTAGAACATAAAAGAAGAAAACAAAAGAGCAAGTACAAGATGCATCAAAATTTATCACAACAAAGACAGCTTTTTGGTGGAGTATCTACCAACAGACTAGATAATGAATTCATATGACCAAGTTATTAAGCATACACTGTGTGCTCATTACTGTTAAAGAGACAGGAAGGCACATTTATGCAGTGACATTTAGGTTATCAGTGAGAAATGGGCTCAAGCACTTAAAAAAGCTAATGGAAAATAAAGATGTAAAGGAAGATTTCATAATGAAGGTTGGGAGAATAGCGTTTACACTGAAGAAAAACACGCATCACCACCACACCAACTAAAATCTAGGAATAGTCTTAAATGAAGATGACGAACAAGCTTTAACTCACAAAATGAGACACGCAATATCATCACAAAAATTTATACCTGAAACATAATCCATTAGTATGAAATTATATGCCCAGTCATTTCTGGATCAATAAGCTACAATTAGCAGTTCAAAGATTGACAATTATGAAAATTGAGAACTCCTTCCCCTCCCAAACATCAGTCCACATACAGAAAAAACAAATGACAAGTTCTTACCCTTTAGATTGGCCATTAGCACGATTTTCAAAAAATTTTATCTCCAAAATATCATTTACCCCCAGTGAATGAACTGCTTCAGTTAAGTCTTCATCTGTTGTCCACTGAAAAATATTTTTAATATTCAACTATGAGAGTTTATCTAGAACACCAGGCAAAGGGCAATTAAATTTCCCATGGAATTTTGAGTGTGCGTGTGTGTGAAAATGATCCAGAGGAATACTTTATTCAGGTTGTCAATATATTCTGACTTTTGGAGTAGTCATTTTTATTTTACTATTTAACTATTAGTCCAGCTAATTCATGCACGTGATTTCATTCACGTATTTCACAATGGGACAACTTAAGTCAACAGTCAGGTCCTTTACTTACCTATTAGCTCCTGGAATAAAGCAATAACTAATGAAAAAAACACCCATAACATATTCTTTTTCAAGTTTAAACCTAGTAAGAAAATATCAGAAAGGAAAAAAAATCATGTCTTTATTTATCTTTTAAAATAAAATTTTGCATATGTGGGCCCTGAAGAACTTGATTTCATGTAAACAGATAAAATTTCCACTCAATTCAGCTACTGACCAACTCTTGCACTGTTTGCTTAACTGCAATTGATTTTAAAATGCTTTAATTCTAACACAGGTAATTGTCTTAAGGGTGACTGCAGTTCAGTGAGTTATCATAAACCTGTTCTTCTTGGATGGAGAAATAAGCCTCAAGACAAATACCTGAAAACAGTTATGTTGAAAGAGTCACTGCCGATGGAAAAGGCCCTGGAAAAATGTGAAAAGTAATTTCAAGAAAATCCCAGAGAACCTTCAATCTCCTTTTAAACTAAAACCTTTAGCAAGAGTTTACTAAAACTTGAGTTTTTTTAATAACCTTGAAGTATTTACAGGCATGAAGTATTTAATAGTTTAAACTTGTTCTCTTCTTTCATTCAGTTCTCTGAAAACTTTAAGAATGTAGTAGCACAAATACCCCTTCATAACACTTAAAACAGCACAAACTCTGAAGTTTATATTTACTGAAGATTTTCTTGATTTTTAAGACATCACAACAGCTCCAGACAGGCTCACCAAATTTCAGGTAAAAGGAAAAAAAACCCACAACCACAAATAAAAATTTTAAAAAACCAAACCAACAACAAAAACACCTGATTTTTTTATCCTCATAATATTTCATATAAAACATTTGAAAGCAATAAAATTTACAAATAGTTATGTCTGTAATTAAAATTCCTGTCTACAACTAAACAGCAGTAAGATACTTACCCAAGTGAGATTTCCAATGTACAAGGCAATTCTCTTTCCAGTATACGTATAGACAACATTTGGTGCAGCTCCTTTACCTACATCATCCCCAACAGATGGTGGAAGAGAATCCATGTAATCACGATCCTCTGGAGCATCTCCATTATTTGCAGATGGAGAAATTACATCATCATATAAATCAATCTGATCATGCCCACCATATTCAGCCTCCTAAAATAAAAAAGACACCTTGATTACAATTAATATTACTCCTAGAACTTATTGAAGCAAAAAGTTGTGATAACTGCCATCTTCCACAGACACAGTCTGATCCACCACCTACACAACACCTCTGCTGAAAAGCTATGCCCCAGCTTCATCCACATTAAAACATGTAAAATTCTTATGACTCCTATTGTATTCTAAACTTATGTGGAAAAAATACTTCTGGTCACTGTTTTCCACTGCAATACTTTTGCCCTTGTAATACAAGCAGAAATCAAAAAATCCACAAGCCCTACTCCCAGAATTGCATACATTAGAAAGCACAAGTGTCATGGTTTAACTCCAGATTGCAACTAAGTACCACAGTTGCTCACTGACTATTCCTTCCCCAACTGCTCCATGGGATGGGTGAGAAAAAACAGAAAAAGGTAAAACCTGTGGGATAAGAACAGTTTAAAAACTGAAATAAAATAAACTGCCAGTCCCTGAGCACTGATCAGTCCCTTCCACCCAATTCCCACCAGTTTATGTACTGGGTATGATGTTCTTCCATCTGATGCTTTCCTATAATACAGCAGGACCCATCAGTAAACGAGGTATGTTGCACCTCATTTTCTGGTAGTTTAGTATACAATGGGGCCCCTTCAGCACATGTTATCTCCTCCTCTAGCGACGTTCTGAAATCTTTGTCTTCTAGATAGTCCACGATCACTTCCAAGATTCTTGGTCAGCTGGGATTTCCTATTTGAGCTCATTATGTGGTCACTGCAAGCTACTTATTTCATGTAGCCCCAGCTGCACGATGTGTAGAGAAGACCCTCCCTTTGAACACCCAGTCCAGCACTGGCAGTCGCTGGAGGAGCTGTTCTGGAGTCTCAGGAAGAGCTGTGCTTCAGCCCCAATCCCTTCCAAAGCAGCTCAAGCCCCCTGATTAGATTCCAGTATCTCTTTCAGCTGGCATATAGGAGGGCTCAGATACTCTGTACCTCCGGTTCCAAAAGAAAGAGGACTGGAGATGGACTGGAGTCTCCCCTGGTGCTTTCTGCCAGACACTCCAGGTAGGGCCATTTGCCCTGGCTGCAGTATAGAGCACATTTTTACATCTTGCCCTGCCCAGACTGGCCAGGGGGCTGTTGCATGAACTATGTCCCATTTAATTTGTTCAAAAGCTTGCTGCTGCTCAAGGCCTCACTTGAAATCATTCTTCTTGCAGGTCATTTGATAGAGAGGTCTTACAATTAGACTGTAATCTGGAATATGTGCATTCTCCAAAAACCCACAATACCTAAGAAAGCTTCTGTTTGTTTCTTACTAGTTAGTGGAGACATTGCTGCTATTTTGTTGATCACATCCACTGGCATCTGACAACATCCATCTTGCCATTTTACTCCTAAAAACTCAATCTCTCATGCAGGTCCCTTGACCTTACATTGTTTTATGGTAAAATCAGCTTTTGGAATAATTTGGACTATTTTCTTCTCTTTCTCAAAAACTTCTGCTGCTGTATGGCCCCACATGATATTATCAATGCATTGCAGGTGTTCCGGAGCTTCACCCTGTTCCAATCCAGTATTGATCAGTCCACGGAATTGGTAGGGCTACGTTTCCACCCCTGGGGCTCTGGATTCCAGGTCAACTGGACATTCCTTTAAGTGAAAGCAAATTGTGGCCCCTCAAAGGTATAGAAATGCATTAGCAATATCGATTGTGGCAAGCCACTTGGCAGCTTTTGACTCCAGCACGTCCAGCACGCAGCACTCAGCCACAGCGTGACTTCATTCAAGCCACCACAGTTCACTGTTAGTCTCCACTCTCCATTATACTTTCACACTGGCCATATGGTCTGGTCCTGCTGAGCACTGCTTGACTCTCCAGTTGATAAATCAGCTTGTGGATGGGAATAATGGCGTCTCCGTTGGTGCAAAGCTGCTGCTGGAGCAACGCCTTGGTAGTGACCAGCACCTGTTCTCTGACCTTCAGCAAGCCCACAACAGAAGAGTCCTCTGAGAGACTGGGCAAGGCAGGCAGCTGCTTAACTTCCTCCGCCTCCAAGGCAGTGGTACTGAACACCCACCAGTACCCTTTTGGGCCCTTGAAATACCCTCTCCTGAGACAGTCTACACCAGGAATGCACTGAACCTCCGGTCCAGACAGTGGGGTGCTTTTGCCACACATTCCCAGTCAGGCTCGCTTCAGCCAGTCTCTCCCTCCAGAAACAGATTCTGCCCCTGCAGAGCTGGATGGCATTGGGGTACCCTGTGCACTAGAGCCTTACACTCCTGTGGGCCTGACATGCCAGGCCACAGGATCCATACACTCCTGCAAACTCAGCATACGGCAATGGCATGATCTGGACAAGTTTCTGCTGCATGGGTCACATGCACTGGAATTCTTCTGGGTCTGTGGGTGACTGTGCATTGTCTGGGTCATAACAAAGGTACTGGATACCTCTGTGGTGGCCCACTTGCCTGGGTAACATAGAACATCTTCCTTGAAGGAACATCTTTCCTTCACACTCCACAGGAGTTGCCTCTCAAAGGCTGAGGACTTGTGGCCCTTTGCCAGTCACCTTGTCAATGCCCCCTTCCCTAGAAGGTGATCCCAGCTGCTCGGTTTCCCTACCCTCTAATTCCAAACTACCAGCCCTGGTACCCAGCATCTGAGCAGTCAGGTGATCACACGCTCACTTGCTTGATGGCTGAAATCTTTTTTGCATATCCCACAGCTCTCTCAGGGATAGGGATTGAGTGGTTCCCTCTTGTTCTGCCTCTTCCTCCTGTTGTTGTGATGGCCCTGCTTTGTTCTCCTTTACTAAACAAGCTCTCTTGTGTCCATTTCTCCTGGTGAAAAGGGGTGACTGATACCAGCAGGGGCTGGAGCTCTGGTTCAGCTGCATCACCCATTGCAAGGATCTGAGCAGCTGCAGCACCTGCCACCAAGGTTTGAATAGCCACAGTGCCCATCATGGGATTTGAGTAGCTGCAAATAGTTGCTTAACTCTAAACAAGACCTGGCACACAATCATGGATCCTGGCCATTGGGCCATGCTTGGTTAAGGATATTAAAAACTTTCAAGAGCTATTGTCATTAGCCTGTCAGAGAAGAGGAAGATGTGGGATCACATCTCCTCTGCAGGTTAACTCTCAGAGGATGAAAGGTAAAAGGTGTAATCATTAATAGTTTCTGACAGATCACTCACAAAGATGACAGCAGGGCTGAGTACAAGTAATAGATTACTTTCAAGACCAGCAATTCTGTCGTATCATACATCAGTGTTCACAGGATCACTGAATGGCTTAGTTCCGAGCCCCCAGCTGCAGGCAGGAGTATCTTCCACTAGACCAGACTGCTTACGTTAAAATACAACACAATAACCTTGTACCACTAGACCAGTTCCCACAGGTGATAAACAGCATAACAGGGAGCACATAGTGGAAGTAAGGAGTTAAATGATGGAGCTCCGAGAACCAGCAGAACAGCTGAGAGCATAAAATCAACATTGTGTCCAGTGACTATTGAACTAATATAACGAATGCTTATAACAAATTTGTTCTAGCACGTTCTAGCCAGATTTGTTGTTTTCTCAACCTGTCAAGTCTCACGATGGGTGACAAAAAAAGGCCTATTGTGGTTTAACTCCAACCAGCAACTAAGTACCACACAGGCATGTCCTCACTCCACCCCCAAGCCCTGTGGAACAGGGGAAGAGAATTGGTGAAAAGGTAAAACCTGTCGGTTGAGAGTAGAACAGTTTAATAACTGAAATAAAGTAAAATATAAAAATAATAATGGTGATGATGAAAAAGAAGACAACAAAAAGAGATGAAATAATGGACAAGACAGACAAGTGATACATAATACAATTGCTCACCATGTGCTGACCAATGCTCAAGTCCATCCGCAAGCAGCAACTGCCCCTCTAAGCCAACGCCGCCCAGTTTAGTGGACTCTCATACCCTGCTCCAGAACAGAAACTGCCTCACCAGGTTTTGGTATCACAGATATTTCAGCATCCGCTATGAATTTGTATCTAGAAACTCACAGAAGCATCCTAGACAGAATAGTTCAAAGTACCAGATATGGCAGCTAGAGAGAACCAAGCTGGACTCCACAAAACACAGGCTGCAAAGCTAGCGATGTTTGCTGTAAACCCAATATATCCACAATCATGACCACAAGATTCACACTCTGTATGAAAATATTATCAACTACTGCTCATACAGGGAAAATGTAACTAAAACAAATAATGCTAATTTAAAAAAAACCCAACAAACAGGTAAACCGAGTTTTGGCATTGTCAATCAAGTAGATTTAATCCTCAGTAACCTCCACTGTCCCAATAAACTTCAGTAGAAAAATCTCCTTCTTAAGGTAAGCTTACCACTATTAAATTAAGGATTTCATATTTCACCTAGTCTGTCCAGTTCTCAGTTTAGATTCCTCCTATCACCATAGCTAATGAAATCAGGTTCATGGAACTGCCTGAGACAGGCCTAAACACGGCATCTTACAGCTAGATTAGGGTTGATGTCACGAGGCAGTTAAGGAAGTCCTCTGCTAAATGTGCAGTAATTCTAGTTACCTGTGTATATGAACGATCACTTCAGGGAGGTAGAATTTAGTCTTGGTAGACAGCTGCAAACAGACAATCACCAATCTTACAGCAGATGTATGTACACTAACCTCTCCGAAGTCAGCACTGCCAAAAATACCAGGGTGGGCGGCAGTCCACAGCTCTGCTGCACGCCCCTAGCAACAAGAAACTCCTTGAAACAGATCATTTGTATCACACAGACTTTCAGGTCACCATCAGCGGAGGGAGAGAATTATTAAGGCAGCAGAGTCTGCATGCAATTGAGAGAGGGGCAGGGTAGGCAAAGTGCCCAATAGCGCTAGTGTCTTAATTTAAATAAAGACACAAGAGAAAATCTGATGTTGTTCACCATAATTTCTTCTTACATTGTGCTGGTTTTGCAGCCAGCATGGAATTAATTCAGTTACCAACCTGTCAGCAAGGTGTGTGATTAGATGATGAAGAATGATCTGAACCAGTACCTCCAAGTGTAGACAGAAGAGAGGTGTCCTGGTGAATGTTGCACTAGATCCAACAACCCTTTCTCCTTCATACGTATTCTGTGGAAACTTACCTAAACACACCCTTCCTTCCTAGATGCAGGAAAGGAAAAAAGAGTACAGGAAGTGTTACTTCTCAGCTATTTAAACAAATGCTCTGCCTCTATCAGGAACCAGTTTTGACCTCTTCCAACTTCCTTAGTTACAAGGAGGACATCAAGCATGAATAGAAATTATTTCTGCTCAGTTACTGTAATTCACAATCTTGCAGATAAACATGCTAAGAAACAAACTGAGTACCACTGTTCTGGCCCCCTCTAAAATCAAATCAGACAGCAATGCATTTCCAAAGTCTATGTTTTAACTAGACCGCAGTCTGAAATACTTTATCTTAAAATCAGGACTGAAATTCCACATTCTGTGCTAATAAGTGGAATGGGGTGAAACATTCCAATATGAAAGCCATAAACACATGGAACTTCATGTCCAGAAGGGACAAACTAAACATGTTATTTCTTTTTTGCAACTTAGCAGTCATACTCCTCTGAGCTGCACAGAACCACTCACTTCATTTTCAAGCACTGTTTTGGAAATGGCTTTTGTTGTTGTTAAGCAAAATTTCTTTAAGCTGTCCATAGGTCTGTTAGACTTGCTTTTTCTGCAGAACTTTGTCCAATTTAAGAGATAAACACTAACTTACACCTTCAAAAACACATGTTAAAAAATCAGTGAGGTAAATAAAGTTTCATGAGAAATATTTACTGTTGCTTCTGGGAAAAAAAAAAAAGAGAAAAAAAACTATCCAACTTCCCCCTTGCCTTTTTTTTTCACTCAAGTTACAATATTTGTGGTCAAAAACTCTAAACACATGCTAGTATCCTCACTTAAAAAAAAAGTTTGTAGGTCCCAAAGAATAACAAGTTAAAGGCATAAACAAAAATCTTTCTGGTTTTGATTAACTGTCTGAACATACAAACTGGAACATTAACAAAAAAGGTGGCCTTTGATACTTCTAAAACAGCAAACTGCCTATGGCAGAAACATCCAGCACAGTGGACAAGTTTGTTAGACCATAGGATTCATGTTTACTCCATAGGCCCAAATGCTATTGGCTCTACAACTGGCACAGCACTAAAATTTAAGCAGCCTGATCCCTTGTAACTAAAAATTACAGAGTAATTAGAGTTACAAAAAATAACTGAAAATTCACAAGCAGTCAAAAATATAAACTAAACGTACGTAGTATCACTGTTCACATTAAAACAAAGTGAAGAGGTGCCAGATAAGGTCTCAAGTTCTTCTGTAGTTTGATATTTACCAATATACAGAAATTATGTCTTCCCAGGGCCCCTTGCAGCAGAATTGGCAAAATGCATATGCCATAATGTATTGTGTCCATATTTTATAACACATGCAGGTCTGCCAGCTTATGTTATGACCAGGACAGCCCTTCTGAGTAGATCTTTATTATACCACAATGTGTCCATCCCCTCCCATGATAAGATACCTGTCTTACTGATATAAAGGCTGTTTTTAATAACTGGCTTTAACTGGCCACTAAACACTAGCTTTTATTATTTATCACACACAAAAAAATTTACTTTGTGTTACAGATCTGAAGTCAAGACAGTAACTAACACATTCCTTAGATACTGTAGTTTTCAGATAATTGGCCTCTTAACTGCTTATTCCATCTAAATAACTTTTATTATCCAGTTACAAAATACAAAGTCAAAACTCTTTCATGCCTAATTTGTTAGCATTTAAATATCAAAATAGAATTCTACAGGCATGTTTAGACATATCCACAATGCAACTATTCAAGTTTACTCATTAAGAGTATAAATAGAGCAAGCACCTTTTTCACAGCATTAAAATAAGATATCCTTAAGTTCTTTTGCATCCTCTTCCTGATCAGAAAGATTTATATTTGTATACATGTGTATAATAAAATGTTTTTACTATTTAACTACATGCATGAGCGCATGGGGAAAAAACCCCCTGAGCTAGGGAAATGCAAAGCTGATCAGAGCATCAGGGAACTTGACAACACATGGTCAAGTCTTCATGACCATAAGAAAGCAACCCAGTTTGCTGGCTGAAGCAGCAGGCAGCCTCAAGTCAGACTCAAACTGGCCTCCTGCAAAAGCTCATTATCTCTGCATCACTCAGCAACAGTCCAGGGTTTTGTGTATATAACCACAGCCTAACATTTGCTAAAGCACCCCAGACTTATTGAGGGTCTTCTGCCATCGAGAGAATGCCATCCTCAGCTATTTGTACACAGGTAACAGTTCTCACGAGCAGCACAGATCTCCCTCTCTTGAAGAGCAAGATGTGTAACATGTAGGGAGATGCTCAAGGTAAAATAGTCCATGCAATACCTATTTTTAACAGGGCACAAGCAATGCATGCAGGAAGTACTACATTTATGAGGCTGTCACCTCAAAATGAGACTTTAAATAAATAGAAAAGACTGCTGGATGGGGAAGCCAGCTTAGAAGAAAATAATGAAAAATTACTCAACCAAGTTCTCCAAGAAAACGAGAAAAAAAAGAAAGCACAATTTAAAAAAAAATGTAATTGGTCAGAGCCAAATTGACTAAAGCTGTTAGCCCAAAGACAAAAAATATGATTATGATGAACAGTAAGTTAATAAAAGAGTAAGAGACAACAATGACAGATGACGAGCTTCAGATGGAATAGGAAAGATGCATTTTCACTAAAAAGATCTGATATCAAGTTAGTCAGCTCATTGCAACCAACAATAAATACAACCCAAGACAGTTTACAGTTGTCATCCATCTTAGCCAGCTTCTAAACCCATGGTTCTGTGGTCTTTATTTCACCTTTATAATCTATGGTTCATTTAGTGCTAATCAAGCAGAACATCCCTCCCCTTTTTCTCTTGGAAAAAAGGCATTAAAAAAATCCCAGAATAGCCTCAAGGATGAGTACCTTGAGGCCCAGAACAAGGCAAAACAACCAAGGGAAGTTTATCCAGCCACAAGTCCTCAATGGCAGGTTAACTCCAGATGCAAACAAAAGTTTTGTCCCAAAAGCTTGGGTATAAATACAGTTATATACTGCATCCACAAGAACAGCAGAGCTCCACAGTACATTTTTCAATCCCTGTTAATGCCAAAACCAGTGGAAAGGGTTTCTATAATCCAATTCAAAAAAATATTAGTAAGTCAAATTAACATAGAGCAACAAAATCAAAAAACAATAGTTCATTCAACAGATAAAGACAATTTTTTTTTACAAATATGGTGTTCTGTAAAATGCCCTCTAAATAAACAAATTAATAATGCAAATCAATTTCTCCCTAAGCATCTTCTTAACTGTGATCTTCACGCATCCACAGAACTATGTTCCAGCTTATTCATTTAAACTGTCAGCTTCAAATCAGGAACAATAATTCATGAATAAAAATTTCTAGACAATCTTTCTCAATTATGTCAGAATTAAGAGGTAGTAGTAACTAATACAACAACTTGCCTTCTTTCATATATGACAGAAAATAATGGGAAAGTGCAGAGGCACCAATCTCTCACAGTAAAACTTTTATATTGTCTCAAGACTTGCTCAGTTCAACAATTTTACTTTAAATAGAAAGTCACAAAAATAAAATCTGGACAAGAACAGTAATTTCTTGGGGGTGTGTGAAACAGACAAAAACACAGAAGAAAACCCCCTAAAACAAACAAACAAAACCCTTAAAGTCAAGCTGATGGAAAAAGGGCACTGGCCTCTTCTCACCTTTCTGCCCTATATTTTGCAAGATTTATGAACTGAAGCAACAGACTGCAGAAATGCAAACCCAGCAGGGAAGCAACTGGGGTGAATACAGTGAAAAAAGCAAAAGGGTTCCCTGCCTGGTGGAATAAGCTAAACTAAATTATCACAAGACTCTCTTCATTTGCACCACCATGGCCACAGAGAATACCAACAGTAATGACAACCTGAGTAGACCAGGACCGTGGGAGTGAAACAGATCATCCCCATCAGTTTTGTTCTGGCACTACCCCTCTCTCCACTATATTTACAGCACACAACTATTCTACTCTGAGGGCTTCTGCACACATGAATTTACACAAACACTACCAGATTCAAATGAGATTTTTTTTCCCTGAAAAACTTTATTTGTTATCAGTTTTATCTAGAATTGATTAAACCAAACTCAAGTTATCACAGAATCTCAAAAAATGTACTCCTCCACTGAACGGTGTTTGTCCTAGGGTTCAGTCCTGTTTAAATTCATATAACGGGTCTTCAACCGTAAGGGAGAAACCTTCACATGCAGACAAAATAAGAGCAAATCACTCCTCTCAATCATCTCCCCTTAGTATGGCACTCTTTCATAGTATACCTTTATGAGATTACTAATACTTAGAATTACTGTGTTAATCGAGATCCGAAGAAATTAAGTGTTCTGAGAAAGTTACAAGTTGCTGAGAAAGTTATAAATTACCTGTGAATTCCAAACCCATTACCTATTTCCCAGTTCTCCGTAGGGCAAGCTGGCATACAGCTGGGCCCTGTAAGTACGTGAAAGTGCAGTTGTTCCCGGTTATTTATGCTCTAGGGCAGGAACAAAGCAATCTGGGGCAACTCAACCTGGAGAAGTGCAGGACTCGCTAACAGGACAGATGGCATGCAAAACCGATACCAAACATCGTGTTTCGGTAGGAAAGTTGGCACACGGCTATTTGGTAAAAATGAGGGGCAAAAAAAAAAAAAAAAAGGACTAGAAAAGCGGACTACTTATAATCCAGAAAAGTTGTTTATTTCATCCACATTTCCTCAACAAAATAGGAACTCGTCCTCTAAAAAAGGCTTGCGCAACATTTTAAAACGGAAGATAATAACGAAAAAGGAAAACAAAAAAAGAAAATACAAAAAGCAGGATACTTTCTCCAGTGCTGCAAAATAAAACCGCACTAGTTCCACCTCCCCCGCAAAGCGCGGCCGAGAAACAGCCACCGCTCGGCGGCTTTTTGATTCATCTGCGAACAATGGCAGC